>LLKJ01000126.1:0-32943 GCA_002242865.1 Clarireedia sp. CPB17 | reverse complement strand
TGGGCTTGGGCTTGGGATTGGGATTGGGATTGGGATTGGGATTGTGTGTGCTTGTGTATGGGGTTGCACAGATGGAGGAGATTTAGAAGCGGTGGGATGGAATGGGTGGGAGTAGATGTTGCTTGGGTTGGTGGTTCGGGGGAGGCGGTTTGTGCTTTGGTTTGATTTGAGTTTACGGTCCGGCTGCTTCAACAGCCCGGTCCGAGCTTGGTGATGCCGTATTGTATACGCAGCTGGAAAGCGGTATTGCTCTCCTGTCTTCTTAGGTGAGGTGGGATGATTTTCCGCGCATCAGACTCTTCTCTCTATCGCGCACAGCTACTTCAGCAATACTGATAAGACTTCACCGGTGAGATTCTGAGAGGGTAATACAAGTGTGAAAAATTTGCAGCTAGTTCAGAGTTGGTGTTACGGGATGTTGGAACAGGAGGATACAGATAAGGGGTTAGAAATACTATACTGCTCTCACTCTTACTTCTTCAAGATTTTTCTGGACGCAAATGTTTGTATGAACTCGTACTTACATCTTTTACGCCCGCGGATAGTTGACGGGCAGACGGTTCATACATGGTAAGCATGCGGGTTGGAACTTGGGGATAAGTCACTGGTATGGTATGGTATGGTGTGGTATGGTATGGACCGTATGGCATGGTATAGTATGGAGTTTAGATACTGGTAGTAGAGCTTGAGAAGTGAAATTCAAGATACCATCACTTTTGTGCCAATGAAGATGATATTGATATTATCATTAGTTGAGTGAATAGCTAAAAGCCAACAGTTGTATAAACTATATCTCATATATATGTTTATATCAGGCACAAGAAAGTTCCAAGTTATATATGTCAATTTTAATAATTATTTCATTTATATAGGATAGATTGAAGAAGTGGATTTCGACTTCTTTCCAATCATGAAGTTGGTGACTGACGGACATAGCGGACGACGGACGAGCTTGACTGAGGGAATATTTAGAGCGCGGAGGACTTTCTTGGGCGGAGTTTGGGTGTTGGGCATACCCACTGCGGGAAGTCCGTCGATGGATTCGGAAGAAAGAAGCGGAACTGTAGAGCACTCTGAATCAGATCAAAATATCCTCCTTTCGGCTTGCCTTTATGAAAGAAATAGGTGGAACTTCCTTATCGGAGGCTGGGTGGATGCGGATGCGGATGAGTTGGCTGGTGGTGAACTTTACTCAGTACACCGACGGCGATCGCACGCTACCGCCGATTGAGTTTTGATATAATAGCTTTATCTCAACAATGTATGCCCTGGCGGTCGTCATGGTAGCTGGGTAGAGTCGTGTATATGAGCATCTAGATAGGAACCTGATTTCTGTGCGGTATATTAGAATCTCATGGCTAAAGTGATGTATTTGAGAAACTTACGCTTATAGAACGCAGCAGGATACACTCTATTCTTGGGACGGATGGTAGTTCGAGATTCTGTTATTTATGTGTATCTTTCAAGTTCCCGTCAAAACGAGGTAGATGGGTGAGGGTCGATGTTTGGAAGTATAGGGTTAAATGGAGGTCTTCTATTTTTGGATAGGAACGATGTTCGAACCTGGTGGCGATGGGTGGATAATGAACTATGAGATGCGGGAGCCAACTGCTGGACCCCAAGAGAAGTTGAGAATGGTAGCCTTGAGGGGAAACATCCTTGACAAGCATGTAAGTTGTCCTTCAAATCCAATAACTATGATCTCGATATGAATGACGATCTGAGAAGTTAAGAACTGGGTGCCATACCAAGGCGGTTCGTAGGTAAATCCAATCTGCTTAGATTAGGTTGATACGATGGCTGGGTTATTCAGGGCATCTCGTGAAATGGTTTGGATAATTCGCTGCTGCAAGTGCTGATCATAAGTACGAACAAGAGCTGCAAACAGAATACAGTCTGTTGGTTGTGAGTTAATCATTCGTGAGCAATGTTCTTCTCTAGATTTGGCAACTCAGAGCACCAATATCTAGATTTCCGTTTCGACGTGAACCATCTTCACTCTATCGTCTATGGATGTGCTTTTAACTCGTGAGACCTTCGGCTTCGAGAGGCTTGACTTGGTCCGAACCTTCGCATCAGATTCCTTTGCTTCATCTTGCCAATCATATCCAACTCTCTGAACCTCTTCCCAATCATCCTTCCCCAAATCACC
Source organism: Clarireedia sp. CPB17 (assembly GCA_002242865.1). Classification (NCBI taxonomy): domain Eukaryota; kingdom Fungi; phylum Ascomycota; class Leotiomycetes; order Helotiales; family Rutstroemiaceae; genus Clarireedia; species Clarireedia sp. CPB17. Next base: position 30,791 of record LLKJ01000126.1, on the reverse strand, counting down.
CTCTGGTTCTTCCACTTGCTCCCATTCCCCATCAGATCGAACCCATACTATAGTGTCAAAACACGCGGGACAGATAAGCCGTTCTTCCCTGATGACTACAGATTCAGAGATACATTGCGCATGGCCCCGGTCTGAAGGAGCGCATATGATCCGTTTGGAAGGTCGATGGGGACAGTTCAAGTATGTGTAATAGTATGTCTTACACATCTTAAGAGCAGTTGCAGAGACTTTGTGTTGTATTGGGCTGTCAGAGAATTGTAGGATGTTCTTGAGAGTGGCCGTTCAACTGCTGCGGTCTAAGAGGGCGTATATATCGGAATATATTAGCGACTTTGTATCTTTATATAGTGCGCATGTAGCTCGATGGAGATCCGGAGATGTAAGGGGCACAGTGAACAAGAGGTGAACAAGAGCAGAACATTCAAGATCCTCTTTCATTCGAGTCAAAGAATGTGAATAAAGATAAGCTTTTTCGATAGATTTGATGATAAAAATGGTTGTTCAGACAGCAAGTCGCGCGGAGTGACACATTGTCCATGTGATCACACCAGCTGTTAGGTTCTCAACTCTATGGGCGACAATCTCGTCGCATCTCGCGAGCGGCGTAGTTCTAGTCAAGCGCTCTTGAATTGACTTCGGAAATCGGATATAACCTCGCGACGATGAGTGGCAACGAGGCAGGGGAATTCTTCGATTGTTCACGGAAAGTGATAAGAACAGTTCGAGACCACTGGCGGGGGCTTAGAGATAGAGATACCTAGTGCGTAGTGGTGCGGGGAGCTGCGGAGTTCGCGGCCGCTCGATTTTCACCGATGTTTCCCCACCGTACCCACGCGACAATGCCGAGGGCGTGTTTTCGTGACGTTACGCGGGATTTACCCAGCCTTTCGTTCTATTGAGGTTCTCCTATCTCTCGGGGAAAGGAGCAACTCGTGCAGTGAATTATTTTGTTAATTTAATTATGGCAGACGAGTTAACACTACCGACGCTGATTCGTAACGAATCGCATTCAATTGATGCTGTCCCAAGTCACTTCCCGAGGAAACGCGTACGGGATTCACCACCTCCGGATTCTAGCGACCAGCCTATCTTTTCGAGCGACGACGACCCATCGGTAGAAAAGTACACCCAAGGCAGGCGCAAACAACGCTTTCGAGGTCCTTGGTTCAACCAACAACTCGCCTCGGATCCTCCTGCCTTGGACGATGAATCTGCGGAGCCGAGAGTACCGGTGAAACATAAACGCAAATTCCAGCGACAAGTCGACAGTGGTATCTTTATGGGTAGTGATGGTACAGATTTAGAAGAGTCGCCAGTCGAAGAGTGCATAGCTATCCCAGTTCCGCCAGTACCGCATTCCCTCAAGTACAAGATGGCACTTGATACGCCCAAAGATGTGCATGCGCAAACTAGGATCGAGAAGTGTCTGGAGAAGGGGGAAGAGAATATAGATTTATCGTGAGTTAAGCCATATGGCCTGCTTCTCGTTCGTTCATTCTAACTTGTCACCAGTCGAATGGCATTAGAGGACCTATCTAATACTACCATCATACCGCTCAAAGGTTTCGTCAAGCCTGTCCTTTCCTCTTACTCGAGCCTCGAGCCGTCCTTAAAAATCATTCTTTCGAGCAATCTACTCACCAGACTTCCTGCCGAACTGTTCAACCTTGACAGATTAGTATTCCTAAGTCTACGAAACAATCGGCTGCGGGAGTTACCTCCAGCAATTGGGAAGTTGAAGAACTTGGAAGATCTAAACATATCGCAAAACAAGCTAGGATACCTGCCCTTCGATATGTTGGATTTGTTTTTTGGGGAACGGAGTAGTATATTTGACCTCCAATTACATCCCAATCCTTTCTACATGCCCATCGTTATACCAGAAAAAGGGCTCGTAGCACCCCATTTCACGGTCTCCTTAAAGCGCCGGCGACGTGTTGAGCATAACACGAATGTCTCGGCGACTCCATTGCCTCCAGTAGCGGGAGGGCAGACGCAGACAGATACCGGCCTTCCACAAACCGTCTTTCCGGCTTGGATATTGGCAGGACCGACTGATCAGCGACCTTTTGAGACATGTGAATTAGATCCAATATGCAGGACAGAAGTGCGATTTCTTGATGCTTTTGGACGGCGGGTTAAAGGGCCCGTATTCCCTTCAGATCCATCTTGGGTTGGCAGTGGAAGAGGTGTCAGATTACCTGTCGCGGATCATGACGATGTTCCGACTCCCCCAAGAGAAGAATCACGGGTGCAAAGTCTGGTGGAAATTGCTCTGCAAGCCTGCAGTCGTCACTCTGAGCTCCAGCAACTTAACTCCTACCTCGATCACCCACCACCACAGATCCCATCATTATTGCAACGAGCAGAGAACTCTCATCACTCTGGAGCTACTTTTTGCACTATTTGCAGCCGAGAATATATCATCCCACGCACGGAGTGGATAGAATGGTGGCAGATAAACGAAGTGTCAATCAGAGAACGAGCTGCATCTGTTACCATGGCCGGGGTAGCTAGCGCTGCGAGTCCTCTCAGACATGTGGAGAACGAAAGAGATGAAACGGAAAAGCTTGTGCCATTGATACGAAGAGGTTGTAGCTGGTTATGTACGGTACAATATGACCAAGCTCCAGAGGATCGCTGGACCTCGGGCACTTGTATTCGTGAGCGCCGAGCGGATCCGGAAACACTGCCTGCGCAATAACTGAGTTGAAGTTGGATTCTCGTGGCGAGAGGTCTACGAGCCGCTTGTATAATTTGTGTAGAGTACAGTTTGTTTAAACACGGCGATATAGCGGCGATTGGCGTTTACGAAGGGGATCAGCGTGTTACATTCACTCGGGAGATATTGCATAGGACATTGAGCATAAGGGAAGCGTAGCTAGTCAAGGGCACCATGTACATAGCCTCGATAATAGCGTTCGTATTGTTTATAACATTCACCCGGCCATTAGTTGCAACAGTTGGTTGATTAAATTCGTAAAGTGGTGCTCGCTCGCTTGAGCCCACCCCCACCGGCTCCGCACAAACGGCTGCAGTGGGGGTAGGACCCAAGCATCAACGGACATATCGAAAGCATGCAGTATTCCCATAACGCCTAGAGTGCGGAAAGTTCTGTCTGCTGGTGTCCACTATCAAGTAGCAATGGGTAATGGCCACGGCAAGTAAGACATTGGAAGCAAGCCATGCTTATGTCAGATCTCTGTTTCGCTGAGAGTTATTAATGTCATTCGTTACATCTTCATAACTCTGTAATTTCACCCTCTTCATTGAAAATAATCCATAATCGTATCTCAGGTCTGCACCCAGAAGAGTTTCACAGATGGCTCCAAATGGCACGAGCACGAGGGAGGAGAGACCCCTGAAGATATTGATAGCAGGCGGTGGAATTGGTGGTCTGTCAGCAGCAATTTTCCTACGGCGTGCGGGGCATGAAGTTCACGTGAGCACACTTGAGACTTCTGCATGTCTTGAAATGTACTGATTCTCCACCAGATTTTCGAGTCATCGAAGTTCGGATCAGAAACTGGTGCGGCTATTCACATCCCAAGTAACGCGAATGGCCTCCTTCGTCAGATGGGCATGATCCCAGAAGATTACGGCGCAAACCAAACAGAATATGTCTCTGAATACGCACTCAATGGAGACCAAGTCTTTTGCAAAGACGTCAGACCTCTATCTGTTATCTTCCCGTATCCTTGGCAACTCATCCACCGAGTGGATTTCCATAACGCACTGAAAGAAATTGCTACGTCAAACGAAGGCAAAGGCACTCCGGCTGTGCTGAATCTACGAAGTCGGGTTGAGTCAGTAGACGTTGAAGCTCCTTCGCTGACTTTAACCGATGGGACTACTCATACGGGAGATCTTCTCATCGCTGCGGATGGCGTGCATTCTAAGATTAGAGAGTTCGTGGCGCCTGGAACCTCTGCGCCTGCTTCATCTGGCTCAAGTGCATTCCGATTCATGATTCCTGTCGATGAAGTCCGCTCAGATCCCCGGACTGCGCATTTCGTAGAGAAAACGGGAGAAATGCGTATGCATTGCACGACAGATCGACGGATTGTGATCTATCCATGCAGGAAAAACACACTTCTCAATTTCGTAGCTATGCATCCCGAGGAAGAAACAGAAGCCAGCACGGAAGAATGGAACCAAGCCGCATCCAAAGAAACTCTCCTCTCCTGCTTCAGGTCCTATCCCGAAGACATGCAGATCCTCCTCTCCAAAGCATCCCCGGAGTCCATCAAACTCTGGAAACTCCTCGACCACGACGAGCTCGGACGCGAAAACTGGGTGCGCGGCAAAACCTGCCTCATGGGCGACGCAGCTCATGGATTTCTACCCCATCAAGGCCAAGGCGGCGCCCAAGCCGTCGAAGACGGCGCAGCGCTCGGCGCACTCTTACCTCTTGGAACGCAAGTCTCCGATATCCCAACCCGCCTCCAGCTCTACGTCCAAGCGCGCTACGACCGCGCAACCATGATCCAAGAATTCACCCGCCAATCCGCATTCAAGACCGCGCGGGGCAAACACGGCGGGAAACTGCTCGATCCCATGAAGTTCGGCAATATCAACATGAACCACGACGCATATGCGCACGCTGTCGGGATCCTGCGTCGCCATCTCGCTCAAAATGCGGTGTTTCCACGGATGCCGGCTGCATTTGGGCCTACGCTAAGTCCGCGACAGGATAAGTTCGGGAAACCAAGAGCGTTTGGGAATCCGTCGTATACGACTAGTTGGGTGAAATTTAAGACGTATAAGAGTTATCTGAGCGCGCTTTTACCGAGCGAAGATCTTGCGATCGCGGTGCCGATTGGGTGGGCGACGGCGACGTTTACGGTGACGCGCTTGGAGAATTTGGATTGGTTGGGTGGAAGGGGGTATTCGTTTTTTGCGTTGCATGTTCATGATGTTACGGATAGCAAGCCGGCTATGAATGGAGATGCGACTAATGGTGCGCATAAAGAGAGTGGAGTGAAGGGCGATTTTGTACCGGTTATGTTTGAGAACTTGGCGGATCCGATTATTACCGGGAGGGAAGAACTCGGTATCGCGAAGGTTTATGCTACGCTGGATGAGAGGAAGACAGATTCGTCGTTTGTGCTTAGTGCTGGGTGGCAGGGTACGGAGTTTTGCAAATTGACGCTGGAGGGTTTGGCACCAGCTTCATCGAATGAGACAGCCACGGCTGAAGAGCCTAAAACGCTTCATTGGAAGGTTAATCCAAAGACCAACGCGGGAGAACTCGTCTCTGTGGATCTTCCTGCGCTGAAGACGGAAGCAGAGAAAGTGTGGAAGTCGAGTTCAGCGAAGATTGAATGGACGGACCTGGAAGGAAAGGAGTTGGAGAGGGCTTTTCCGACTTTGGTTAATATTGTGGAGGGACTGAGGGGTATCAAGGTGGTGGAGGTGCTGGAGAGCGGTATGAAGGCTTCGTCGTGAGCGTGGTGTTATAGGAAACATTTGTATATAATTTCTCGGAATATCATGTGATATGAAGTACCTTCTACTAGGGCCTATGTTTGATGAAAGTTCTATGTGTACTTGATATCACTGACATATTTAACACAATTACGAGGGAGCATGATATGCCCGCACTTCTAGGTGACCATGCGTCAAGCTGGAGCAGATTGGGTTGTTGCAGAGCTGGAAATGCTTCTATTTCGTGTAGTGATGAATGAATAACTACGCCCCATAGTGGGTATTATACTATTCCAAATGCACATGCAACACCGCCGTGTAAGGCATAAGTTACACCCCCTTTCCGTCCTCCCAAGAAAAGGAATCTGTCTACACCCCTCCCGTCTACACCAACCACGCAAACCTCCTTCTAACCCAAGGACCAAAAAAGTAAAGCGGGATACCCAACACCAAAACCGCCCACTGAATCGCCGCAATCTCCCAAAACATCTTCACCATCCCCTCCTTCGCCAACCAATCCGAGAGCCTCAGCACAACACCAAAAGCCACCAAATTCTTCCCCGCATTGATAAGCACCAAAGCCTCTGAACCCGTCGAAGGCCAGCCATCCACAACTACCGACAACACCACAGAGGGCACGAAAACCAGTCCGGAAATCTGCATTGCGTAGCCCACGGCCGCGGCATAGACGCTTTTCTGCTCGTTAATGACGTACGCGAAGAGGAGCAAACCAGGCGGTGCGATGAGGAACGGCATAATAAGCGCAGGCATGCGGTTCTCCGGGATGTGCATCTCGTCTCGGGATCGACGATCGAAGAAGCGGGAGAGGGAATCTGTGAGAGGTCCTGCGATGGGATAGGCCACCACGATACCGATGAACGAAGACAGGGAGAAGAGTCCGAGCGCTGCGGAAGTGAATAGATATGGAGGCGGAGAAAGAAGTTGCGGCTGAACTGACGAAGTCGCAACAGCGCTGCGGGATTATTAGCTCATGTAACACAAAGGAATCACAATTCGAATGCCTTACCCAGCTAAGAAAATCCCATAAGAAAGCGTAGCAAACAACGCATGCGGCACAGCCAAAAACCTAAACGGCAAAGAAAACTGTTCGGGCCACCCCTTCAATCCCCTATCATCTATACCGCGACCTTTCAAACTCCACAAATCCCTCCAATAACTCCCCGCATACGGTCTATTCCCCGCCTGCGAGTGAAGCCGACTCATCTCCTCGTCCCTGTCTCTATACTCAATCTTCTGAGCTGCTTCTTTGTCCGCCTCGAGCGCGGTCTCGCCTTCGTATAACACGCGTCGGTAGTTTGTCTCTGGGAAGAAGAAGACCGCGAGCACAAGATTGGCGCCGACGAGAATAGCGCAGATCTTGAAGAACCACCGCCAGCCTTTGGCCGCAATTGTGTAGCCGGCAATCATGGGGCCGATTTGCGAGCCCCCGGAGAGGCAGAGCGAGAAGATGGCCATGGCGGTTGCGAAGTAACGTTCCATGTAGAGATCTGGCGATGTTAATTTACTTTTCCATACAAGACACGAAAAAAAAAAGAACTCACCAGCAACAACCGCCGGCCCCAACGAATCAATACTCCCGCCCGCAAACGAAGCAACAATCCTCGCCGCCAACAAACTATCAAAAGTCTTGGCCTCAAAACTCCAAATGGTGGCCGCTAGGAAAAGCACCAGCGCCGCGAGGATCGTCGGGCGTTTGCCAAAACATATCGCAGTCGGTGTCCAGATGATGTTGCCCACGCCGAGAGCCAACACCGGGTACGCGATCTGGTTGACGAGCTGGGAATTGCCAACGCGGAATTCCATCCCGAGCTCTGCAAAACCGGTGGTGATTCCCGCGGCGAACATGTTCGCGAGGAAGACCATTATACATATGCTGGCGAGAGCGGAGTGGCGGATGTAGGCTGGCCAGAACTGGGTGTTTACTTAGCTAAGAGGGAGATTCAGGAGAGAGATTGATGGGAGTTGTTTACCTTGGGATCACCAGCCGTGCATCTCGAGAACGAATTCCGGGACGCCATGCTGGCTGGACGGCTAGTTGTACGTGTGGAGTGACCCAGACTTCACTTCAATTATGAGACTGATTGCGTGGAATGAAGATATTCTTTTCGGATTTCGTACAACATTGATCTATGAAAGTTGACGCAACACAATCAAGCAAGAACCAAAAAGACAACATATGCATGTCCATTGCTAGCACGGGCATTAATGTGATCTTATCCAAATCCCTATATAAGAGCGGCCTATTCCTATTCACGAGATGCATAAAGTAACTGTTGGAAGACGCTCCCCGGCCCCGGGAAGGCGGGGGTACGGGGTAGCGGGGAGATGGGTATAAAAACGTATACATAGGTCCGCTGTGGGACAGAATAGTTCCACCCATTAGAGTTTCGACGGCGGGCCTAACCACATCTACCATTCACCACCAATGGCATAACGGAACAAGTTTGGGAAAACCTTGCCTCCTGTTTTGCCCCAAGCTTGTGCCATACCCTGGAAGTGCGTATTCGTGTCAGTGATACAATGTTAATCAAGATGCGGAAAAGTTCTTACCCCTTCCAATGCCACACCCGTGAACATGACGAAAACGAATGCCGTTTCGATGGGATGGCTTCCTCTTGGCCTTTCGGTGAGAGTCAGATGACGATTGATGGGGCGATGATTGGGGATACGGTGGTGATCGCGTGGCCAGTGGTGAGGGTTCTGGGGAGATGAGGATTCGCGCTCGTTCAGTGTTTGGTCAATACCTCCATCACCCGTGACGTGGATCTCGTAGTCCTGTAGCGTGCTGTGTAGAGTTGAGGTAATAGGATTGTCTGTGACGGTGACCGACATTGTTGTTGTTGAAGAATTGGGAGAGGCAGCGCAGGTCGAATCAAATACAATATAATATGAGTAAACACTTAGGCATTCGCATCGCCCCTGATAATCTCGGACTTTGATCGTGCAGTAACTTTGAAGCTAGGAAGCTAGGAACTATCTCCGCGGGTGGGGGTCCCACAGTCGAACCTCCACATTCCGTCGCCAGATAAGGACTATGGAATTAGTCCGTGCCGAGATTGCTGGAGAAAGTATCGATCAATCAATCACATGTCGAATATCTATATTTGCCTGGTTATTGAACCTTCACAAGTGGCTATAATGCTAGTTTGCATGAATAAGAGCATCGTGTCCGCTTGAGCCTGCAATTGTCAATTTCACACATTTGGGCACCTGCGGCGAATATGACCAACATCAAAATGGCTTCAAACAGCAATCTTGATCGCCTCCGCGCTAGCGCAATCGAAGGCACGACGGAAAATGTTCGCTATCGCCAAAGGGAACTGGAGAGATTGCACAGTAGTTTATGCAAAAACAAGCCGTTATTGCTGTCAAGTATATCGAAGGATACAGATGGAGCTTCTGGAAAGTCCAATTTTGAACCAGAGGCAGAATTTTGGCTTGCAATAAATGCTATGGAGACTCATTATAAATCACTTGATTTTGAAAAGTCAATGGTCGACGAGTACCTGATCGCCAAGGGATCGTATAATAAGGATCGGAGGGTTGGCAAGGGACTCGTGGTTATCAGACCAACGGCTCATACGCGGTTCTATTCCATCATAACCCCAATCGCAACAGCCATTGCCGCTGGAAACTGCGTGGCATTGGAAGTGAGTTCCAACATTTCGATCCGTGGAAGTAGGCGTGCTAATTGAAAGTAGCTGGCAGATGCAATGTTGAATGTAGACTCAGTGTTGAAAGATCTCTTGCCAAAGGCTCTAGATCCGGAGACATTTTGCATCTTGAGCACCAGTATTGGACAGCCGTCCAGCATGTTCCTAGTTGATCAGACAACCACAAACTCAACACCATCTAGCAATCAACTCGTGTCGAATTCTTCGGCGCGTACCATTGCGGTATTGGATAGAGCTGCTGACATCGATGCAGCGGCGAAAGCAATCGTCACTGCGCGGTTTTCTTTCAATGGAACCTCGCCATATAGTCCAGATCTCGTGATCGTGAACGACTTCATCAAGAACGAGTTCACAGAAGCCTGCTCACGTTACGCGGGAAAGTTGTTCCGTAAAAATAGTGTGCGCCCGCAGAACAATGATTGCATTCAAACAGCTAGGGCGTTGCGTGAAGCTGAAGAAAAGGGACAAATCTCAATGTTTGGATCGGGTTCATTTAAAATCGTGGATATTCTTGACAGGTAAGAGCAATGCGCTTGCATTTCTCGGATGCTCATGAAGCTAACTCGAGGCAAGAAACTCTTCGGTGACGCAGATGAAAATAAGTGGCTACTTCCTACCTATAGTCGAATCTAGCAGTTTAGTTGATAGCATCAACACTGCCAGATCTGAGTACGTACCTATTCGAATTTGACTCTTCGTTCATTGAAATCCCAAGCTGACATTCCACAGCTCTGATCTTCTCGCATTGTATACTTTCTCTGATGCCCCAACCGCCAAGTTCCTTTCGCAGCACTTCAACGCGTTAACATCTTATGCAAATCACATTCCCTCACATCTACTGGTGGGGCCTGCCGCACCTGTGTCTCCGCTTGCCCCACCAATGAGACACAAGTATAGCACAGAGATGTTCTCCTCCCCACGTCCGCAGTACACGTCGTCTGCATCTGCCAAAGACGATGTGGCTTTGGTCGATAGTATTTTGGCCGGATTTCATGAGCCTGCCGGACAACAGGCGGCTTTGCAGAAACTTGATGCGACGATGGGAGGAAAACAGGGAAGGGTCCTGCAACCGAAAAAAGTTCAGCCCATGGGGGATCAATTGGGATTCTTTGAGCAAGGTATTCTTCTAGGCCTTGGTTCTGTTGTTGTATTCGCCATATCGACCGTGGGAATTAGTATTTTGGCATGGAAAAGACTGTTGTAGGATCTGTAATCTGGATCCGGTGCGTTGTCTGATCGTGGGAGGAGTACGTAGAATAGGTACTTAGAGTCATTGTTGGTGAATGTACATAAGTTATATCTCCTTACAGGCATCAAATCTGAGCAATGAAGCCCCTAACTTTGCTTCTTGAAGGAAATATATGAAAAAGTTAGTTTTTGTATTTCGACCTGATCCCTTAGGGACATCGTATTCCAAAGCCACCACCTGAGTCATCTCACCTTGAAATGGACGAAACACATGAAGCACATATTCTGATATCATGATGTGTGTAGATCGCTCTCAGACGGCATATGTATCATCGCTCATAGGAACTATCGGGCCTACGCTGGCCATTGTGTAGCTTTGAATTTAGGCTTGAGGGAAAGGCTGGCGTGCGCGCAACAACTATTTGAGGACCTGCAGGCTGTCGCACCGGGCTCACTTAGAGCATAGCTGAGGAGTGAAGCTCGAAGAAAAAGTTTGGCACAGATGGAAGATAGTTTGAACAGTGGTTGATAGTGACGCCCAACTGAAGTATTCTTAGGAATCCATATATACACTCACAAAAACCAAACAGAAAGAGACGTTGCCCTCAGAAACGGCAGCAAGACCTCACCGCCCCGATATAAATTCGCTGAAATCGCAAATAACTCGAAAGAAACATTCTTCTTAACTCCTTGATTTCCCAAATTTCTCGTTGTAGTTCATTCCTAAGCCCTTATGGCCGATCTACCTTTCATCGATTGCCAGTTGCCTAAGGTAAACTGGCTATTACACATATTCCGCAGCTCCCAATCCTCAGCCCCCAATTCTGCCGGTGTCCCGATATCCTCAAAAGACCCGCACAGGCCCGCGACAAACATGGATGCCATGAAATGATCGTCCGTGCCGTGAGCGTCCCGGTACTTTGGCACTTTCATCAGCATGGTTATGGCGCGTCGCAGATTTGGACCGCTATTCTTTGTGATGGCGTCCTCAAATTCCTGCCTAAAATCGAGCATTTCCCTGTCTGGAGGTGTTTCCATAGCAAAGTTGTCTACACTAAAATGAGTAACAATGTGCTTTTATGTGGAGATTACAAAGATCACTCACCACGATACATCAGCATTTGGGACCAGTTGTTCCGATACAAGTTGTGTACCGCTCCACCTGTGCCGACAAATAGGACGTTCTCCTTTCTCAGAGGACGCAGAGCCGTCCCAACCTTAACATGATAATGTGGATCGTATCGTGCATTCATACTGACAATTGTTGTTGGTGGGCAGCCCCCTGGAAACATTCGAATGAGAATGAGATAGGTATCGTGAATCCAGTCGAATTTGTGGTTGAGTTTGGCATTGAAACCAGCCTGTTGGAGGAGTTCAACGCAACGGTCTGCCATGGGTAAGTCGGCCTTGAGTTCGTATGCCGTATATTTTGCTGGGTCTACATATGCCACCGGAGACTTTGTTGGTGAAGGATTGGCCGCGACTTCGATGGCGTCCCCCGAGGCTGCCCAGTGTGCACCCTGGAGAGAGATGTCAGCCTGTGGCTAAGTACCAGGTTCCCAGTCTGGAGACCTACCATCATGACAACATGCTGGACGCCATTTGCAAGCGCCTCATCCCCGCATTTCTTCCAATAAGTTGCAGACGCTGACTCTTCCCCAAGCATCATAGTTGAGCCATGGGAAAAGAAGTGCACTGGCGTTAAGGTTGTTTTTGACATGATGGGATGTGTAGATGGGAAAGATTGCGGTTGCGCACGGTCGAAGATACTGCCAGGCAGGACACAACTCCGTATTGAACTACTCTGGGTAACGCTATATTGTCCGGTAATGCCGAAAAGAAGGTTATTATCACCGCTTTAGTAGACCTCATGTATCAGCCGGAGCGAAGATCGAGAAGCGAGCGCCGGTCGTAGTCTATATCCATATTCTTCTTCGTCGGCGCAACTATTGCAATAATATTAGCTAACAGCTATGTCGAATTCGGACAGACAGCGGCCTGCAATTCAGGGATCTTATGAGCTGAACGTGGAGATTGTGGGGTAAGACGAGGGTCCAGACGCGCAACTAACGAACCTTGCACGCAATTACGGGTCGGAAATTCGGAATGTGGATGTTTGTGGATGTTGCAGCAGTAACGCTATCCGAAGTTTAAGCTGTCGTGGCTGTCATGGCTTTCCTCGACCCCGCATACGTCCCGTGCGGTCTCATCCCTTAAATGAGGAGATATTGGTTACGGGGTGAAATTATTAACCTTTCGCTTAATCAACCTCCAACCTCCACATATATTGAGGCCTTGCCTGCCTCCACTCAACCGACTCCCACTTCCCTTTCGCACCTCTCGCTGACTATCACCTTGGCGTCATTCTTCGGATTAGACTAACTTTTGGGACAATGCAGACGGACTTAGGCGCATTGGGCCAAGCTGTTCCAAGTACCGACGCCGCCACTATCCGCAGTCTCGGCAGCACCAACCAGAGCGGAACGAAGCACAATCTCGACGCAGATGGAACGTCGCCCGAGAGCGAACCACAAAAACGACTATCTCAAACGTCCGCTCCGCACAAGTGCAGGATCTGCACGCGCTCCTACGAGAGGGCTGATAGGCTTAGTCGTCACATGAAGACGCACGAGAACGCGCGACAACACCAGTGCCAACGTTGCAGAAAGAGTTTTAACAGGGCTGATCTTCTAAACCGTCACATGACTACGCATCTTCGACACGACTCCGGTGAAGATTCTGGGCGCCGGGTCATTCAAAGAACTGAAAGAGCTGGCCAAGCATGCGTCGCCTGTGCGTCTGCAAAGGCTAGATGCGAGGATGAAAAGCCGTGCCTGAGATGTAGAAAGAGAAATATTGAGTGCAAAGTCGCCAATTCAACCCTAGATTATACACGACGAAATACGCCCGATAGCAGTGAACTGGACCATGTCTCTGTAAGCTCAGGAAGCAACACAAGGGACGTGACAGAGGGCCAGAGTGTGGCCGGCGCAGCTCAACAGCCACAGCAAAGGGTTGCGAGTGTTTTTGATAAACAGTCAACATTCCAACACCAGCAAGATATCAGCTTCCGAACAGTACCTAGTAATCATATTGGAATCAACAATGGATTGGTGGAAAATCGCACTTCGTTTCCAGCTATGATCACGTCGCCTATGACATCGCAGCTAGACAGTTATGGAATTCACTTCGCCCCTAACGATGGGGTGCAGCTCGAGTTCGACCATATCATGAACGAGATACTGTTTACACCGCATGCAGCTCATTTCAATAATCAGGATCTTAACATCAACTTTAATGATCTTGCTTTTTATGACGAGCAACTTTCTGCATTTACCGGAGACAACATCAATGAACTTACGATGGCAGAAACGACAACTCAGGCCCCGGTGCCCAATCGAGATGTTCGTGCTGGATATGCTGCTTTCAAACGTTCTCTATGGCTTTGGACACCTGTTCAACGCGATGGTGTTCTTCGAGACGAAGAAAATTTAGGGTTGGATGACAGTAGCATCTCCGCACTCACACCTCGCTCACCTGCTGCAAATTACAACGTTCCCAGTTGTGGATTCCCTACGATCAAACGTTCTATGCGTGATAAGATGTATTATTTGGTTTGCACCATGGATAGACTCACTCGACGTATTCCATCCTTTCCTTCCCTTGCAGTTATAAATCATGTTGTAGAAGCATTCTTTATGCGACAAACATACCAGATAGATAACTGGATCCACGTGCCGAGTATGATTTATCAAGATGTAATGCCCGAATTCCTCATATCGCTTGTTGTTGCAGGCTCTACTGTCATATCTATACCTGCAATCTGGAAGATGGGCCTCGTACTGCAAGATGTGGTCCGAGTCAAATTAGGGGAATTAGTAAGACTAGACTTCAAACTCTGATTGGCCACTGGCTGACCTTGGTAGTTTGATAGAGAGAATAGCGCAACGCGAAAGCTTCAACCGTTGCAAGCTTGGATGCTGTTATTGGATGCAGCATTATGGAGCGGCTTCAAAAAGCAAATGGAGCTGGCTGAGAGCTTCCTAGAGCCGTTGATTACGGTACATACCTTACTTTTTTTTCTTCTTTTCATCCCCCCTTAGACATGGCCATGTATTAATTCGTCAAAGATGATACGCCGAGGTGGCATACTCGGAATGACAGCAGATTCTCAAGCCCTTGTTCCCCACGAGTCTGACACCGGTCAGATTTTGGAAGCGAAGTGGAAGAAATGGGTGCAGCATGAATCATTCAAGAGGTGAGGTCTAGAGTACTTGTTATTGAGCTTTACTGATATAATCTGTCTTGCAGACTGGTTATTCATGTATTCCTTCACGACACCAAAAATTCAATCGCCCTCCAAAAGCATCATCTACTATCAATATCAGAAATTAGAATCTCACTACCAGTACCCCGGTCATTTTTCTTAGCTGGGTCAGCTCTCGAGTGGAAAGCGTGTTTTCAGCGACAGCCGACTACTCCAAAAAGATCAAAACTTTCGTTTACTGACATCATGCATGATATACACGAGCTGGACGACATGTCTTCTGAAGTAGACATTGATCTTTGCTATGTTGCTGCAGTGCACGGATTCTGGGGCCAGATCTGGGCCTTTCAAGAGTCCTGCAAATTGCACCGCATCTGGGAGAAAAAGGATTCTGTCCATCGATTATGGCTATTGACACAACAGCGTGAGCTGTATCAGCAAGTAGAGTCTTTTCAAAAAAGTCTTCTCAACCTACGGATTCCACAGCGGGAGTTGTATGTCGTAATCGAGCTACTGCTTATGATTTTACATATCTCGCCGGAAGAACTACAAGGCTTTGCAGGAAGGTATGGCGAAGAGGAAGCGGCTCAGGCCTTTCTAGCCCTGGATCAATGGTCGGAGACAGAAAGCGCTCGACGAGCAGTCTGGCACGCTGGTCAAATATTTCGTTGGGCTGCAGCAATGCCTCCCGCTGAGCTCCGCGACTTCTACGCAATCGCTGTCTACTTCGCAGCTCTCTGTCTTTGGTCCTATGGCCACATAATATTCTGCAAGAATAGGAGAGAGTTCTCAGGGATGAACTCTGATAGAATATCATCCTCGGTCGTTCTCAATGCGGAAGATACGACGGACGTGCGGTCCTTCATTACTGGACGCAGATTGAATCCCGTGCTGTTACGGCCAAGTTCTGAGATGCGTTTCCACGAAACACCTAGCAAACATAGCCACATTTCACTCGATGATCCGAACTCGGTGTTGGATATGGCACGGGAGCTTTATAAGTCCAACTTTCCTTTCGAAGGCGAATCCTTACCACCGCTTGTGGAAAACATGGGAAATCTTCTGAGGGATCTTGGTAGCCTGCCCGACAAACGATTTTCGAGAGGTGTGAGTCCCGTGGAACGTGATACTCTGCCGCAGGATCAAGGAACTCCGTCGAACATGCCCGCATTCGGAATGGATGGATCAATGAATCTACCCCCTCTTAGTCGGAATTTCCCACCCATATAGGTCGCTAAAAACCAATCAGATAGAAACCAGGAGAAGAAGCAGGCTGTCTTGGCATGCATACATTCTTCACTGCCACCATCGCTGCCGGATCTTAGTTCCAATAATTGGCGGGAATCGAAGAAAGTCCGGCGCCCGAACTAAACTTAGCGTGGAGTAAATCGAGCGATTCCCTCCAATAATGCCCCACACCCACTTGCCGCCCATCATTCTAAGCCTAACTTGGTATTCTTTCACAACATACACCAGTAATATAATTCGCACAAAGCAAATACAACGACCTGCGATCGAAGCATCAAATTGAAACTCATCGGTATCAACAATAACAACGATGGCAACTAAATCGAACGAAATCAAGGACCTCCTTGAGGTGACAGAAGATACCGAGAATAACCTCATCTTCGAGAAGAACATGTCCGTTCCCCTGAAGAACTCTCCGCTTCCAGTGCGCTGCAATGTCTATCGCCCATTAGCCAAAGAATCAGGTGCAAAATTCCCAGTTTTAATTACTTATGGGCCTTACGGGAAAGATATCCATTACGAGAAGTACGGATTCACCCCCGATTGAGTGTGAGCGCCCCCTAACAATATTCTCTAGTTTCTTCAGCAAATCTTTCTCGGAAGTCAATCCCGAGCACAAGAGCAAGTACAGTGCTTGGGAGACTCCAGACCCAGTCTTCTGGACATCTCATGGATATGTGGTTGTTCGTTGTGATGAAAGAGGTCTGGGACAGTCCCCAGGATTACTAGACACCATGTCACGAGGCACCAGTGAATGCTTTTTTGATGTGGTTGAATGGGCAGCTGAGCAGGAATGGTCTTCGGGCAAAGTTGGACTGCTGGGTATCAGTTACTATGCAGGTATGTGTGCAGCTATAAAAGCTCATGTAACGGATCTTAACTTGGTATTCTACAGGCAGTCAATGGAGGGTTGCAGCTCGCCGTCCCAAGGGATTAGCGTGTATCATTCCATGGGAGGGTATGACTGACTACTACCGCGACAGATGTCGCCATGGTGGTATATTGTCGGATGGATTCATTCGTTTCTGGTGGAACAGACAGGTTATCACCAACCAATATGGAAGAGCCGGACGAGCTGCAGCAAGATGGGGCGAGGACACGCTTGAAGGTAATCTACCCGATGATGTGCTTGCACAAAATCGCAACGACCAGAACATCGACAATGAAAGTAACAGATTCATGGATGATGACTACTATGCTTCGAAAGACTTCAATTTAGAGGATATCGAAGTGCCTCTCCTTTCTGTAGCTAACTGGGGTGGGATTTTACTGCATTTGAGAGGTATTTCATGTCACAATGTCTTGAAATCAACATCACTGACAAATTTTAGGGAATGTCAATGGATATGCATGGGGTGGCTCCAAGCTGAAGTATCTACGATTCATCACTGGTCGTCATGATCTACCTTTCTATTACAAAGAGGAAGTTGATGTCCAGAAGTCGTTCTTGGACGCGTTCCTGAAAGATAAAGACACAGTCGGATGGGCTACACCAGGTAAAGTGGCGCCTGTAAGTGTTATTCTTCGAAAAGGAGACGTAGGCTTCAACAATGCCGAAGCAGAGAAAGCATATGAAAGGAGAGAAGAATCGGCATGGCCGCTGGAAGGCACCAAATACACCAAATTCTACCTGACTCCCAGTAAAGAGCTTTCCTCAGAAAAACCCTCAGCCCAATCGGCAAAGCTCTCATACGAAGCTCTCGGCAACTTGCCAAACCCCAAGCTGATCCAATTCACCAGCGCACCATTTGAAGAAGATACCGAGATCACAGGTCACGTGACTGCACGACTCAACGTCTCCGTCACTCCAGATGCGGAATCCACAGACCCAGAGAAAGACATCGATCTATTCTTAACTGTGCGATATATTTCCCCAAATGGAAAAGAAATCTATTATACCGGAACCGCAGGCGATCCAGTTCCCTTGACCAAAGGCTGGCTTCGTGTATCGCTTCGCAAGGTCGCTACAGACCATCCACGCCATCAACCTTACCAGCCATATCGTGAATACCGCTCCACAGATGTACAGGAAGTCAAACCAGATGTTCCGTATGAAGCCGATGTTGAAATCTGGCCTACCAACGTGGTTGCGGAAAAGGGTGGTCGGATCGTGCTCGAGGTTGCGTCAGGCGATACGCAGGGATGTGGAATATTTACTCATACAAATGACAAAGATAGGTATGTAATCATTAAGAACTTTTGAGTATGTTCATACGCTAATGTTTATGTCACAGGTCCAAAGCAAAGTTCTCCGGGATGAATAACATCCACTTTGGTGATGGATTGGAGAATTATTTGACATTGCCGATTATACCTCGGAGAGGATAAGATGGCCATGGGCGAGATTGCAATCCTCCCTCAGTTGTAGATACTGCGATCAATCGAACATTTTCCCTATCGAAAATTTAAGTGTGCAGTGATTGGGTCTGATTAAACCATAGATCTTCTGCCCATTACATTCTATTTCTGCGTGAGAAAGCATGTCAACATAAGACAAGGAAGAATATATTGACATTCTCAAACAACTCCAGAAACGCCATTACGCTAATAATAGGAAAAACCGAATGTGAGATGGTAAAATTCGAGGTATTGGGCTGCCTGCCTGCACTAGATCCATCGATCTAATTATGGGGGAGGTGAACTACATTTGTTATTTTTCCAACATAAATGAGGTCCTGCGTTCACTCTGCTTACTTTTTTTTGTTATAAGTTCATTCTCATTCATGGTCTAATAGACATATCTACACTCGCTCAATCCTTCATTCAGCACTTTTCCTAACACCCACCATATCCCCCAAATCCTCTTCCAACTTCTTTCCCCCATCCAACTCCACCGGCTGGGCCTCCACCAGCACATACAACATTCTCGCCCAACTACTATCACTCGTATTCCTCCACGCATGATTAGTTCCCCTCTGCACACAGGTATCGCCCCTCTTCAAAACCTTCTTCTCCCCCGAATCCAAAATCAACTCCACTTCGCCCTCCAACACCACCCCGTAATCCAGACTGGAAGTCCGATGCATAGGCGACGTGTTTCCAGGCTCTACGTCCACGATGCGAAGCACTGTACCCCCGGGCACGACTAGCCCTGGCGGCGCGGACAGATATTTGCTGTAGTTCTGGATGTCTGACGGGTTGGATATCGAGGCTGGGAAGGTCGACGTGCAGTACCCGAGGAAGAACTTGGCGCTGCCGGCGCTGGTCCAGGATGCGGTTGAGGGGAGGGAGGAGTCGAGGACGGCGAGGCCGTCGGGGGTGTGTGTGGTGATGTAGCGGTTAAGAGGTGGGAGAGGACTGGGGTCTGTGTGGTTGGCCATTTTGGGATGAGTGGTGGGAAATTTGAGGAGATGAGGATTTGAACAGTTGAGAGAGGTCCGAATGGAGTGCTATTTGTCGTCTCGAAAATCAGCCATTGAAGCACGCTTTAAAAGTCATGAGGGGTGGAGATAGCGGTCCACATCGAGGGTATAAGCAGGGTAAGATCCGCGCGTATAGCGGGGTACCTCTCCGGAACGGTGGGGGTGGGGTGAGCGGGGTGGTTTCGGCTGTTCGCTTCGGGTTTGTATTATCCCTATACCCAGCAAGACCTCATGAGACTAGATATCCCTTCCATCCAATAATATGCCCACCAATAATAATCCCGGTCTCGGACATTGATAATATTATGCGATTGAGGACTTGAACATTGTATCTTGTCGTCGCCATTATCAAGGAAATTTCCACTCACACGAACCGGAAAGTTTTGATAAGCCATCATGTTTTCCTCGCATTTTTCCACTAACAATATTCCTTTTGGCATTGCGAGCAGTGATGCTCATCCCAGACCCTCTGCCGCAACTCGGTATGAAGATACTGTCATATTTCTCGACAAACTCGCAGAAAATGGCCTTCTAAAGTCCTTACCAGCAGAAGCTGTGGATGCTTTCTCCCAGGTGAGTTGACTGTCATGAAAATATACGCAAGAATGAGAGCTAATAACTCTTTAGCCCGTCCTCAACGGCTTCGCCGCACTTCCCAAATCTATACACCAGCAGACTAGGAGTATTCTTCAATCATTGTTGTCGGAGAAAGGCACATCTTCACTTCCAGATGGCACCACTGTATCAGCCGACGATGTGACCATGCACCTACCGGTCTCAAGTCGTGATTTCACAGACTTCTCCTGCTCAAAGGATCACGTGCTCAACGCTGGTGAGGCTATTCAGGGGAAGCGTTACCTTCCTCCTGGATTTCTTTATTTCCCCATTGGCTACTCCGGACGAACATCTTCGCTTGTCGTCTCTGGAACGCCAGTAGTCCGACCCAAGGGACAATATAAGAACTCCGACGGTAACGTGGAGCATGGTCCAACACAACAGTTGGACTACGAGTTGGAAATGGCTTGTATAGTTGGGAAACCAAGTGAGCTTGGGAAACCGGTGGCAATCAAAGATGCGGATGAGCATATTTTCGGCATAGTTATTTTGAATGATTGGAGTGGTGAGTCGAACTATCCAGGTCCTGTCATACGTGAATGATAGTAACTTCTCAATAGCAAGAGATATCCAAGGGTTTGAGATGTCTCCATTAGGACCGCTCAATGGGAAAAGTTTCGGAACCTCTGTGTCGCCATGGATAATTACCCTCGACGCGCTGAAAGAATCTGCCATTAAAGGAATAACTCGCGAGATACCAGTAGCATCATATCTCTCGGACCCCAACCCAGTCAACAGCTATGACATCCGCCTGAAAGCCGAACTGTTAATAAACGACAAATCAACTACCATCTGTGAAACGAACTTGAGCACTATGTATTGGTCGTTTAGAGACATGATCGTGCATCAGACTAGCAATGGGTGTAGCGTCAGGACCGGCGACTTGCTAGCCACGGGCACAATCTCTGGCTCCACGCATGAGAGTCATGGATGTTTATTAGAACTTACGAAGGGTGGACAGAAGAGCTTTGCTGCGGGTGAAGGGGCGGAAAGAGTTTACCTCGAGGATGGTGACGCAGTAAGGATCTCGGCGTTGGCTTCTGAGGGTGTTGGGTTTGGCGAATGTACGGGGAAGATTCTTCCTGCTGTTTAAAACATACGACTTCATTACCATCAATTCATTGTATGCTGATACGCTAGAAAGGGTTAAGTGTCTGATAGTTGCATGTCAGCACAAACCCCACCTTCCGGGTTGATGAGCTAGGACCTCGTCATCTTTTACCATGATTGCTAGCGCTGATATATTCTCATCTGGGGTTATCTTATATATTAAAAGACGGTTAGATCCGCTTGGCAATCTGATCTAAATGTTCCTCGTATGGCACGCTCCAAGAGCTTGGATTATTGTCCTCCGTGATGACGAGGTAAACCATATGTCAAGCTGCTAAGTGACCGAGAACAACACAGAATTGATGAGAAAGTAATTTACCTATGCTCGTGAGAGGGTAGTCAACTATTTGCTCAATAGATCTCTCATCTTTCATGAGTCTTTGCTGACTGAGTTTCATGCACCAGCAGAACCAGAACCATCGCAGTTCGCTAAAACTTAAGTTTCAGCACAATCTTTTTCTTCTTTCTCTATATGACCTTAAATAAAAACATACAAATCTCTGATATTCATCTCAAGTAGCGTGGGCAATGGTACAGTTACCAAGCTCAGCCCCTGAAATACAACTTTTCTAAATCCCGGTACATCATTACAGCCGCACAACGTCTCTGCACCCCTCAGAAACACTACAGCAGCCTCATACGGGGATTCTGGGGCCCGCAATACAATGTTAAATCTGACTGCATATCACTAGGGACAGGCATAGTCCCCGGATTGTGGGGTTTCTGCCATGATGCCTGTTACCAAGACAAAATATCGGTACATTCATCTCCGAGTTAAGGCATCGAATCTCAGTCGATGAGTAGCCTCAGGGGGGTTTCAGTGTGGTGGCTGAAAAAGGATATGAAATCATGCTCGAAGACTTGGTGGCTAGCAGTAAGATATGGTGATTATGAGAACAAGATCTTGGATTTGATCTTGCTTGGTATATTCAATGATTGTTGACTCCACTTTCCGGCGACGACAGATATATGGAAAAATGATCTCAAGTAACGATGAGACATGTGTATGTAAAGAGTCTGCTCGAGGTCCGATACAACATCAAATTCTCCTCACTATTCCACATCACTTGCAATCGTCTTGCAGTCTCGGCTGAAACTGACACAAAAGCCTGAACTTAGAGTCAGCAGTTCTCTAAACACCACCTGCAAGTTTATCCTCGTAGTCTTGCAGAATGATGCTCTCAGCTCTCATCATCAGCCTTCTGGCCAGTCTCATCTCCACCACTCTCGCAGTCCCCACATCAAACTACATCGACTAGAAAACCTTCAAAGCCACCGGCGTCAACCTCGGCGGCTGGCTCGTGCAAGAAGCCGCCATCGACCCGGTCTTCTGGACCCAATACGCCGGCAACGCCACCGACGAATGGGGACTGTGTGCGCATCTCGGCAGCCAATGCGGGCCCGTCCTCGAGAAACGCTACGCCACCTTCATCACCCCTCCGACATCGATCTCCTTGCATCCAGCGGCGTCACTATTCGCCACATGGGTCAAAGTTCCCGGCTCATAGCTCTACACTGGGAACCAAGTCTCCTATCTTAGAACTATCGCGACCTACGCTATTACTAAGTACAATATGCAGATAACAGTTGACGTGCATTCCCTTCCAGACAGCGTCAACGGAACGGGTTTCGGCGAAGCAGATGGTCATTTCGGCTGGCTCAGCAACCAGACTGCTCTCACGTACTCCTACGCCGTAATCGACGCCGTCATCGCATATGTACAAGGGTCCGGCTTTCCACAATCCTACACCATTGAGCCGATTAATGAGCCGGTGGACAACCCGCCGCACTATCCGACGGCGCCGCATGGGTTCTCAAGTACATTCAAGGTGTACTCGCGAAAGTAAAAGCCGTGAATACCAAAATCCCAGTTATGTTCCAAGGCAGCTTCAAAGGGGAAGCGTACTGATCAGCCAGCTTCCCCGCCGGCACCAGCCTCGTCTTCGATGTGCATAACTACTATTTTGGGGGAGGCCCAGGGATTTGAACACCGTGGTGGCGGATATCTGCGCGGATGCGAAGGCTTCGGTAGGGAATGGGAAGTTTCCTGTGTTTGTAGGCGAGTGGAGTATTCAGACTGTGAGTAATAATTTGTTTGCGACGAGAAGGAGGAATTTGAATACGGGGTTGTATGCGTTTGCGAAGTATGATCATGGGAGTGCGTATTGGACGGCGAAGTTTAGTGGGCAGGGCGTGCAGGGGGATTCTTGGAATTATGAGGGGTTTATAAAGTTAGGATATATAAATACAAGTGAGGGGGCGGCGTATTGTTCGTGAGTTTGGAGCTCGGGGGTGAGGTAAAGGAGGAGGAAGGAGATAAGCGAGATGGAAATCGATGGTAATCGATCATAAAGTGAAGGCATTCGGAGATGCTCCGAATCCGACGGATATCAGGGCTCCGCCGGAGGCTCCGACAGAGGCTCCGATACATGATTCATAGCCATGGGCCATTCTAGAACCTCTCCTTTTTTCACTTACTTGCCACTTTTTTGAGGATATAAACCCTCTTTTTTCGCTATAGTTGAGTTCTTCAGATAAATCAACATATGCATTTCTCAGCTCAGAAGCTCATACGAGGGGGCAAGGCAACATGATGAATTTAAATGTATTCCATCCGTATCTAAGCAACACTTTGTGACTCTAAGCTCTAAAATGGAATCCACAAAACAAGATAGTCAGGAGGCCAGTAAGTCGAAATATGTAATATAGAACCGCCAATCCTGGGCTAGTATGTGATGGGAATCCTTGATATATCTAGGATATATTGATTATGTGGCCCTGTTCAAACGAATCACCGAAAGCGAGGGAGCCCCTATCTCTTGGGTATGATAGTATGTAGACCCTAATCTACTTGGCTCCCCAGAATATGTCACTTTCATTCATGGGAAGTAAGTATGAAGTGCATAATTTCCCACGCTTGATTAAGTCTAGACCTTTCTCAGAATGAAGAAGTCCCAGGTAAATATTCTACATCTCAAAAGTTATCACAGTTATGAGTTAGCTAGGCATAGAAATGCAAAGGTGCAGTCGATTAACCTCTCTTCAACTTAGCTTCCCAACCCTTATTTATAGGATTGGTTAAGCTTCGATGATAAAGAGGTCGAGCATAGGCCTCAATTGAGACTAGTTACATTCATCATACATTTTAGTGATCTCCGTGCATGCCGTCAGAGGTGACGGTAAGCCCTGATGATCCTTAAAATGCATGATGCAAAATGAGTGATGCATTTATAAATGCCATGATGCATACAAATGATTTTCCCGTGACAAAATTAAATCCTACAACGGAGCATAAAGGGTCGGTCTGCAATCTAGAATCGAAATTTGAAAAGGTTAATCCTACGATAGCAACGTATTTGTAGAGCAGCGAATAGATATTGGGGGTATCATAAAGAAATCTTATTATACATACTTTTATATATATCTGTACGTGAAAAATGGCCACAGGTTCTTCACCTATGGCCGACCCATTTGTGCAATCATCAGACATATCCCAAACCCAACCCAAACCTCATCCCAAATCCCAATGTCCCCTCACGAACAGCTACTCCCCCCACCCAACCTCGGATCGTCGGCCTCGTACGTAAAATCCTGCTCCACCGTCTTCGTAATCGCAATGCCATTCCCAGATTCCAGAATGCGCTCCTTGCTTTCCGAGCCCCTCAAATGCGTCGGCGTCTTCTTCCCCGACTTCATATCGTCTGTTTCCTCCAGCGCGACCCATTCCTCGTCTCGTCGCACATTACTGCTGGGCCAGACGGTATTTTGATGCGGGGCGGATACGCCGGTGGAGTCGCCGCCGAGATTGAGGATGCGGCGGAAGAGCGGCCGGAGCGTCGAGATGCACCCGACGATCATGCCTACGCCATTTTCGGCATAGCCCCAGATGAGGACGTCAGAAATACCGACTGGAAGGGGCTTGTTAGTAAATGCGGCACGAGCTTTGATTGGGGCAAATTTCTGGACTTGCTGTACTTACACAGATAGTCAGTTGAGTTGGTTAGGTTGACTGTATACACGAGACGGACACAAGCGGACAAACTCGCTCTACAACAGATGTTAGAATCGCATCAACACGGCTGAATCAGTGTATGATTACTTACAGAGCACCGAGACTAAGAATGAAGCCCACGGAGATCTTAGCATTGCGATTAAGCTGCACATTCCATAGTAGAGGGATTGGTCTGTATCGTCTATCAGCAACCGAATGATTCCAGTGTATGTTTTATTTCAGTAAACTTACAAAACAGCACAGAACCAATCCGTGGTAATATTGACTGCTGTAGTTGCATAGTAGATGTCTGCAAGATACTTTGAAGGATTGCATTTACCCCCCTTGATATTGGTGTTCCAAGCCGCCCTGGAAAGTCATTGTTAAAACTTGAGAGCCCAGAAAGAACGCGAATGATACTTACTGAACAGGACTGCACTGGAAGATAATGTAAAGCATGGCGATCAGATTCATGGTTGTGAACATTGCTGATATGCCCCAGATACAGTATATAAACTTCTTCCTCCCAGTTGCGATGCGCATCAACATGAAAGAAATGCTCAACTTGATCGGGATGATAGATGCGCAGTAGAAGACCTCAAAAAAGAAGAAGTACTGTAAAAGTCAGTATCAGATTCAATCAATTCCATACCGTGTGGGAGGATCTTGGGATGCACACCTGTAGGCCTTCGATTATTTGATCTCCAGTTAGCCGCTGTACATGAACACCAATGCCCTTGAAAGATCCAGCAAGGCATGCGACTGTTAGTACAGTGAAGGGGATCTATCTTGGCAATCAGTATATACATACATGTTCTTATGAAACGCGACTTACCACTGCAATTGTCATGCACCAGTCATCTATACCCCACGCATTGTTTCGCAGTCTTGTGTGTACTCTCAATATGTAGACAATGTACGCTATAATCATAAGAGTAACAACGGTAGCAGTGACCTTCCCAGCATGATCACCATAGAACGTCATGTTGGAAGTGAGCCACTTCGGCGCCCCGTCGAAAGAGGATACCAGAAGCTACAGACCAGGGTCGATCAAAATGAGGCGGGGTTCAGTATATGGAGAAGTGGACAGAACAGTGGCTCCGTTCCAAAGCAGCGAATTTTTGAATCAGAGAGCCTGAGAGTCCGCGTTCATGAGAGTGAGAGGGAGAAATATAAATACAAGCAAAAGATAATCTAAACTTAGGGGCTTGGAGAACCGCAGACTACAGTCGTTCCTGCAGCTGTCAACGCTAGTAGGCCTGGATCGAAGTTAGTCTGCTGTAGTGAGGCGATCCCCAGATCAATAGCAGCAAACTAGCGGGGACCCTAACAGCTTATAAGAGGAAAAAGATTGCAAATCAGAGCTTGTGATAAGATGGACTGGTGAGACTAGGTGACCTATAAGATGCTATAACTTGCATTCGTACACTTCAAAGATGTATCAGACTGAAACTCCGGTGCTGACCTTGAGGTGCGTTCATCTTTTTTTCCCGGAAGCATCTTGAATAGGTAGGTCAAATGAGAAAGCTTCCCTAGGACGACGCCACTTATGCAGAAGGTCCACCTTGCAGAGTAGCCACCGGATGATCAATCCGTGGTAAGGACAGCCCGACTTAAAATAATATAAAAATCAGGACTTCACATATAGGTGACTAAAGTGACTGTCTGCCAACTCGACCAATAATTGTAAATTCTAGGTAAATGACCCAATGTAAAGCCAATAATCTTTGGCCCCTTATGTGTTACACTACCGCTCGGTATGGGATTGACTTAGAACGCATGAATGAATAATTAGTGTGTGAGGATGCCCCAGTTTTTCACCCACGTCGTAAGCTAGGTGGTTGAAACTGGATTTATAGAAGTAGTGCTCCCCTTTTCAGGGTGAGTAAAGAGGGTGTACGGAGTATGAACTGTGCCCTTAGCTGTCGCGTACCGCTGATAAGACCAGGACGACGGGTGGAATGCCTAACCATGAAAGTACTTCAAAGTGATGTTAGGAAGCGGGAAGAAAATTTTCTGCGCTGAAGATATGAGTAAGACATGTATAAGGAGTGGTTCCATTATCATATCATCAGACTCCTTGTTTGGTAGTGTATCACATAGTCGCAGATTGGTGTAGACTCCATACCGTACAGTATGAATACATTTTATCCTGTTTTCACCTCAGCACTTACGGGATTCTAGTAAGGGGCTTTCTTTAATGAGATAAATTTAGCATGGAGAAACACATTGCCCAAGTGCCATCTAAAGTTAGAGAGATCTGCAGCGTTTTCTGCCAATCAAACTTACGTGGGTAAATAGAAGTTTCCAGTCTATTAAGGAAAGAGCTCAACATCAGGTTCCTGCTACTGCACTTACGTATGCAAACAAAAGAATATGGTTTTCCATCATTTGGTCATTTGCAAGATGTTGTGCAGTGGAAGATTCTTCGATAGCTTGCAGCTGCTTGCGGTGGCTAGAAAATTCGTCCAATCGGCATGCGAATTTCTGTGGTACCACGAAAGGTACGAGTCATGCAACGACGACAAAAGTACTGCTTGGTGATCTCTCCGGGTTTTTGAACTGACGACCTTAAAACCGGGACGGATAGCCTCCGATACGACTCCTGTCTACGAGAAAACGGTATTTGTTCCACTCTAAGAAGGAGGATCAAAATGTCGCTCCAAGTCAATGGTGGATACTCTGGCGGACTGCTTTCCGATCCTTGTTGACTGAGGTAATACTCGCAGCTAACCAGCCGCAACACGAGAAGTCGACGTATATTATTTCAAAATACTATTACATGCTGCGTTGTGTAAATAGACCCCAGAACCATGGTAATATCCCGCGACGCAGACTTGCGGAGATTTCCCATCCCGCTTCGTACTTCATTTCGCTTGATCTGCACAAAAACAACATCGATGGGCTGGACCTGTTTGCAGCTAGATGTTTCCTATCGCTGCGCTTTCTTTTTGAGGCTGGCCTTTTTAGAGTTTTATATTGGGTAAGGCTCATAGCACGGCCCTCAACGATTCTATATTCGTTCTTCGCATTGACTTTACTGGCGTGATCTTTCTTCTGCGAGAATGTCAAACTTTCTTCTGCGAGAGTGCTAGAAACTGGAGCACAAAATGAGTTACCCTGATCACGACCGGGTAATGCCCGTATCTTGGTGGAAAATGTATAGGGTATTTCCCGGACCTGCCCCGCTTTGCTATGGATTTTATGAATGGAAGAATGGCATCCGAAAAAATATTCCAAGCTAAAGGGACTAGACGGAAATTAAAATCAGGGATAAACCTGAGTGATTTGTAACTTCAATCCAAAATGACGGAGACACAACCGAAATGCCCCTGTGCTTTCATACCTTTATCATCCATCCTTCCAGCAAAAAGATCTCTCAAACCTTCACAATAAATGCAAAAATAATCTTGGTATAATGAATGGATTGAACATTCTCAGCTGGACTCGCGGGGAATCGAACCCCGGACCACTCCCATGCTAAGGGAGTATTATACCACTAAACCACAAGCCCCAGATACGAAAATGTCTTTTAATTGAGATTATGAATCTACACTTTTCTGACAACTGGCATCAAAACTCTTTTGCATGCTTCTCCCAGTGTTTATTTCTCAATGTCTACGTAGCTGAACTTTTACCATACGCGCCCTGTGCAGTTTTAGGGTTGGTCCCCATCTCAAGGGCATGATCCTGTGGTACTGAGATGAATTTGGCTCCTCCAAAAGCAGCTTAAAACCCCCTCCTTCACATATCGTACTTTCAAATGCAACCTCGTCGAAATCAATGATCAGATTTCGATCCTCAAATTCAAATACCTTATGCTGCTGATGATCTGGCTCAAGATCTAAATGCTGACAACTACATCTCCCCCACACTGGCCGATAGGGCACGATCATTCTTTCAAATATCTGCTCACGACTTATGTCCTGGGTGTTTGTTTGACATGTCCAGCCCCCTTAACGTGTAACACTTGGATATGTTTCACAGCATACTTTCTGTACAACGCTTAGACAAACGACATTTGCATTGCTAACTCCGCAAAAAGCCTTGCTGGTTGCAAACACCCGTCTATCCTCACCGAAGATATATACAAAGCAAACAGATTGAGCACGTATTCTAGTGCCAAACCATCTCCCGTTATGCTTACCTTATTGCCTCCCTGCTGGCCAGGAGTCTTCCCGATTTCAACAGATCACTCCTCTAAAGATCCGCAACCCAGCACTCCCAAAGGAAAGGACAATCCCGACCCGTTCAACCCCATTTAAGCATCCGGATTCGCCCTAGTAACAACCCAATCCTCCATCCTATCCGGTCCATCCATATCCCCCTCAAAACAATACTTCTTCACCTCCATATCCGCCCCCGCAGCCGCATACGCTAGCCTCGCATACACCCAAGCAAAGTTCCCCAAATCATCATCATATCTCTCCCAGCCCACCAAGACGTGTCCTTCCTCGACACGGAGCACCAGTCCCGCCATGCGAAACTGCGGACGGGGATCGCGTGTCGCGTCGGCAGGCGCGTTTAGGGGTACCGCGTCGTCGATTTCGAAGGCCGTGCGCGTCCATTTTCTGCCTTCGTTGACGGAGAGGTTTCCATTGAGGATGTAGCCGTTGCCGATGATGAGAGGTTCGTCGCCGCGGGCGAGCATGACGTTTTTGTCTGCCGGCCAGTGTGGGACGAGGAACATGTATGCCCAGACTTGGTTGTCGTGGACACTGATCTCGGAACCGTCGAATTGGTGGACCAGAGTTGCGTAGACGCACATGGTGACGTTGCTGTCGTTTCGTTTGCTGAATATGTGGTCTTCCATTTTGATTGCCAGCACGATTGAATTACAGTTCGAAGGATTATTGAGATCTTGCTTGTCCTGGAACTGAAAGCGATTGTTTCCACTGCGCTCTTGAAGATGTCGCTCTGGGGATGTTGATATTTTCTGTTTGTCGCCTCGCTTGTGCTGATGGTGGCGCTATATTCACTGTTTGTCTTCAGCGTACGGTAATAAATCACGAATATTTCGTCTGAATCAGGGGCGACGGGCACTGATTCTCGTAGACTCGATGGAATGGATATGATGGAGAGATTTTTTAGAGCATCAAGGTTTGCGAATCACTCTATCTTGTTTTCTCTGGTGAGTACTTTTCTATTTATTGTCTCAAAATTTTTATTTAATACCTCGTTCTGCATCGTCTCTTCTATACTCTTTCTCTCACACCAAAACCATCAGCTCATATCCAACGCCGTCCCCCCTTGCCAGTAGCAGTCTGACCGACGACAAGATGTCCGACAAACACACAGCCCCTCTCAGCAATGCTACCCAAGCTCCACCTGCAGATGCACCAAACCCTGGTGTCGCCGATATCCTCAGTGAGCCATCATCTACAGCTCCGTCTTCTGCATCCATCAGACCTCCTAATTCGCAATCACGAGCACCCATATCCTCACACTCGCAGGCTACTCAAACTCCTGCACCTGTTAGACAATTGCAAACTATGCCACTTCACGTTACCCAGCTACGACGAGACCCAATCTCCGCCAGCCATGCACCACGCGTACAATCATCTTTACGATTCAGCTCA
This sequence comes from Clarireedia sp. CPB17, assembly GCA_002242865.1. Taxonomy (NCBI): domain Eukaryota; kingdom Fungi; phylum Ascomycota; class Leotiomycetes; order Helotiales; family Rutstroemiaceae; genus Clarireedia; species Clarireedia sp. CPB17. Next base: position 309 of record LLKJ01000126.1, on the reverse strand, counting down.
GGGCCATCTGCCATTCCCAAAGCATCAGCGTCGCCCCAAATCGTAACACAACTCAGAAGAGATTCTTTCTCACAATCACAAGCTCCACGCCTAGCGACATTGAATGAACTATCTTCCAACCAAAGTAGTCGTCCCAGTTCATCTCAAATGAACGTCACACAACTTCAACGCGACAACATAACAAGCTCCCGTGCACCTCGTCAAGGAAGCTCCATCTCCCAAACCACCTTCCACCGCCGAACGTCCTCCGCCATGCCCCCAATCCACGAACTCAATCTCTCCTCCTCCTCCCGCTTCCCCCTCCTCAGC
>LLKJ01001315.1:0-24819 GCA_002242865.1 Clarireedia sp. CPB17 | reverse complement strand
ACTCGAATGCAACTCGAATGCTAGTCATTGTTAGCCATGGTTCCTACGCCGTAAATTCGCTCATCCACACAGAACCTCGGGAGCCGAAGAGTTCGCTGTACTGTAACTCAATCAAGAAAGTGGGATATGCTGGCCCATGGTTGCTTGCTGCGACTGTGCTGCCGCTACTGTTTGCTGCTGATGATGCAGCGACGCTTGTTGCGGGCGACGCGGGTGCGTCCGTTAGAATCTATTCCTATCCTGTCTCATCCTGTCGTCTCTTGTCCTATCCCGTCCTCTCCTTTCCTCCCTCGACACTGCCGATGCTGCCGATGCTGCCGATGCTGCCGATGCTGCGCTGATGCTGGTGATGCTGATGCTGATGCTGTAATTACCAGAAGATCTGAAATGCGGAGAGCAATAGCCGTGAAGGTATTCAATGTGGAGTGCGTGCCAATCCATACAGTAACCTTGCCCACATCAGATACTGCGACGCACCGCACAGTGCACTCTCTGACTCCTTCACCACTCACCAGCTCTCGCCTCGGAAGAGAAGAGGAAGAGCAACACCCGAGCAACCAGAGCAACCAAGAAAGAAACCCAGCAAGATGTAGTTGCCAAACTATGTCAGCGATAACGATAAATCCCTCTGTGCATGAATCTATCTCACAAATACCGTTGTACACACCGCTGTTGAACAAACATGTCAAGAATCAATTCGAAGGATGAACACCGAGGCTACTGTAACCTGTAACCCCACCATGAGATTTACGATGTGTTTGTGCAACCTTTGAGCAATACTTACAGCCCACGTCATTCACGAACTTACAACGAACATATCTCACAAAGCGAACCGACTGGCAGAGTTTAATGCTGTTTACGAGCACTTGTGCGACGTGGTTGGAGAGTTAAGTCACACTGTGCGTACGTATGTATGGGTAAGGTACATCACACCCTTCACCAGGGCTATCGATCAAAGACATGATAATCAATCAAACCATACTATCCAGTGGTCGACTTGTCCACGACGACGTAATCATCAGCGATGGATTGGTAGATGGAACCCGATCGTTGGACGAAGCTCCTGCTAGATAATGGGTTGTTTGATATCACTCCAATAGGAATTTGTAAGCGTTCTTGAGTAATCTTACAACGGATCATAGGCGTGACAGCAAGTGGAGTCAGATCGAAGAGCAGTCATCACAGATGTGGAGAGGAGATTGTTCCACAGGATGAGTTCAAGCAGTGACAGGGCAGACACATAGAGGCTCAACAGGTTGCGAAGTTGAGCGTCGGTGCTCCTGCGAAGATACGTACAGCTTGGTTGAGTGAGCAGCTTGATCCACCTACTGTCATCGATGGATATCACAAAATGTACTGCATAATTAGCCATGGCGGGTAGGTTTTGAGTAGTCTTAGGTAGTCTGAGGGGATATCGTCAAGCCAGCAATGAAATGCTGCCAGATGCGAGATACGATGAGAAGCAGGAATAATGTGATACTGTGGGCGCTAGGGAACTACCCTTAGCTGAACCCCTAAAATATCCTGCACGATGGTCGCCAGTGACACATAGATGTAAATTACTGCAGATATGAGTCAGGAGACTGTATTTGAGAGGGAACCGAAGCTAGGTTTCTTCTTCCCAGCCCTAAGGTGATCTCCACTGCATCAAGTTGATCTAAAGATGAGTCAAGACGCTACCTTCTCAGTGCTCACTGCTTGCTCAGAACTAGTACCGAAACATTCCGTCGGGTGAAAGAAGCCCAGATATGGAATTAACCCGAATGTAGTCTGACTTTTCCATGATTGCAAACTCCTCCATGTATACCGTGCCAGAAGTGGTATCTTGTCGACCCGTTGACGCCATAAATATCCCTACAACCCCAAAAACTCCGGTTCCCAATGCAGTTCTAAGTGTTGTCTTCTAATATTCCTTTACCACATTCATACACCCTACCGCCCAGATGGTTGCTTTCCCTTCTTATTTGCCGTCATTAGCTTTATCGAGATGGGATACAAGCCGTTCCTCGGTGGTTTTCTGCCATGTGTTCCCGTACTAATAGTCGTTCGACAGACGGGACAATTTTTCTTGCCTGTCCCAGCATGTAAAGCGGAATGAAGGCACTCGGAGCAGAATAAATGTCCTACATGGTGTTATTAGTAAGAGCTCCCGGGCAATACAAGACATGGAATCTACGTACCACAATGCGTGACTGTCAAATCCGTGGGATTGTCCATGCAAATAATGCATTGGAACTCCACAAGCTTCAAGGGCTTGGTTGCTTCTTCTTGGTTCTGCTGCTTAATCAAATCCTCCTGTCGTTTCGCCTTAGCAGCTTCGTACTCCTGTAAATTATCATTTTCGGCAAGATCCACCACTTCGACATTTTCGGTAGGTATCGACTGCGCAGACACTGGCTTTGGAGTTCTTGAGTTCGTTCGTGATATTTTAGGCGGTCTTGTGCTCGTTGCTGTTTCCGCTTTGCGTTTGTTGGATGGCATGGGTGGCGAGGATTCCGTTAGATCGACGATACTAGATCGTCGACTATTTGTACGTGATACGAATGGATCAGTCGAATCGTTCGGATGCGATAGATATGAATCCCAGTCGAACGCAGCCAGGTCTTCATCTAGTTCGTTCGTGGCAGATCGTGAAAGCAGTTGTGAATTGCTTTGCGCTACCTGCTCTTGATTTGATGGCGGTGGCGGCTGTGCTTCTCTATCCTCGTTGAGAAAGTTTAGGTGGAAATAATCTGGCGAGGGTACCATCGACGGACTTCTACGGGACTGTAAATTTATTATGCGACTTGTAGGGGTTGAATTTGATGTGGTTCGGTGTAGATATGGTGGCCGCCGCGCTTCTCGTGAGTGTGATATCGGTGTTCCTGGCAGAAAGAGGGAGGAGGGAGAAAGGCTCGGGAGTGGCTCGTGGTATGAAGGTGAGTTGTCGCGTCGAGTATCTGGGTTGATCGGAGGTAAAGTGAATGATTCCCGGCCAGCGTTAGCAAAGGATGCAGAGCTCCATGGTGAACGAGCAGTTATGGTCGTCGTTGTGGAGTTGGAGTTGGAGTTGGAGTTGGAGTTGGATTTGGAAGTTGAATTCGAATAGGAATATGGGTAGCCTGAGGACATATTGAAGGACGCAGGACGAAGGGTGAAGCTCGAACGTCGTCCCTCTTCCCTTTTCTTTTCTGCAAGGATTAGATAGAGGACGGCCTCTGACGTGAATTCTGCGACAATCAATCACAAAGCCCTTCTCTTTTTATATAGCGGAGGCAAGGGACAATTGATGGGTTATGCAGAAGAGAGTGATGGGAGAGAACAGACACAGAGCAGGAGGTGTTATGAATGCGCGTCCATAAAGGGAAGTGAATTGGATTATGATGGGATTGTAAGGAAATTGTAATCGGTTAACCTTACTGTGTTGGAGGGATGGTGCGAAGTGTGGCAACTAATAATGTTACAACCTGCAAACCTGCAATCTGCAAGCTTGGGTGAAAGTGTATTTATGGTATTGTATGTACTTCATAAGTCTTCTGACCTTCAACTGTATAAGTTTTCCCATAACAACAGCTGCGAATGGGCGTGATTCTTCTCGCTGTTGTTTGTAATGTGTCTCCGACGGAAGTAGTACTTAGACAAAGAGAGGAGAGGGAGATGTTAGTGTATGGGAGAGGGAGCACTCTGATGCCCGCACTTTGACTCCGGTATACAGGTGATACCTCGCACAGCATACGTACGAAACAGTGACATTGCAAGGCGAGAGGAATGAGCGCAACAGAGGAACTCGAACGAAGAGCACAACCCTTCTTGTCCTGTGTATTAAATGGTAGGTGCGCCGGTTACTGCACAACTTGAGTGCTCTCGAGTCTCGACGCTCGAGGCTCGAGGCTCGAGAGTCCAGTACTTCGGCAGACGGAGCTCCAACCTAGCTTGCTCCGACGTTATCTTTCTTATCGATGAGAAATAGCCAAATACGGACAACCTTATGATGAAATTGATACAATTGACGAAAGAGCACAGAGCAAGAAAGAGGGGCGACGAAAATTGCTCCATTAGTCAATTTTCCCACTTCTCGCCACTTTGATTGGATGATATACCCTGGTCTGGATCTCTTGGCTTCTCGCACGAGCGAAAAAAGTTTCGATATGAGCATCATTAAGTGAATGAAAAAAAATAAACGAATCAGCACGAGGCAATTTTACTCTTCATGCTTCTCGAGTACTCGAGCAGCTATCATCGAAAAACCACATCCCGTCCTCATCCCACCAGCGGCCCAAACTTCCATCCCACATGTAGTCCGTCTCCAGCTTTCGTATCTCTCGTCAATACTAACCAAACTAAACAATAATGAATCAATAAACCTTACTCTTTCTTCATCCTCATATCATGCTTCTATCAATCCGCGCTGGTCGTGCAAGTAGGCCAGGCGCAGCCATCGGAAAACTTGCAATCCGACGAGCACATCGACTCCAAGACCGAGTAATATCATGGCCTGCGACACGATGGCAAACATATGCTACGAGCACTGTTGTACCAGAACACGACTCTGGTTCTACCACAGCCAGCCCACCCAGTACGTTACCTTGCGGTTATGTCGACAGTCTGCGTTGAATACAGCTAAAACAAATGTGAAGGTACGGAAGCTCGATATAATAAGATAGGCGTCCAGCAATTAAGTAGCCATGTCTTCTCGCAGCTCTTCCGCGAAGATCCTTCACCACCACCTCAAGAGTTAGTAGATCTCTCGATCGATCATCTTCGCAGACATGATTTATATGGAAAGAATACGGACACTACCCCTCCCATATCCTTCGACCTCCCCGAGCTACAAGGTGAGACGCTCGACGAGCACTTCTATAAGCTGGGCATCGATGCCTCCGAGCCGTATTTCACGCACGCTCGTCTCTTTGCGAAAGCAAATATGCCTGAGCGGCCGGAAAAGTGGCAGCTACAAAGCGGATGGACAAAATACTACGAAGATGGCACAACAGAGATAGTCGATGCGCCCAATGAAGAAATGCTATGCTTCGATACAGAGGTTATGTGGAAGATAAGTTCGTTCGCTGTGATGGCATGCGCTGTTAGTCCTACACACTGGTACTCGTGGCTCTCGCCATGGCTATTGGGAGAATCCGAATCCGACCGTCACTTAATACCGCTTGGAGACCCAAACCAACCTCGAATTATTGTGGGACATAACATAGGATATGATCGGGCCCGGATTGCAGAGGAGTACGATATTGCCCAATCGAAGAACAATTTCCTGGATACCATGTCTCTACATGTGGCTGTGAATGGGATGTGCTCGCGTCAACGACCAACTTGGATGAAACATAGGAAAAGCAGAGAACTACGTGAGAAGATAGCAGGGGAGACGGACGACGCCGAATTGGCTGCACTACTAGGTAGGAAAGAGCTCACTGATGAGGAGGAGGATCTATGGATAGGCAGAAGCTCTATCAATTCGTTACGAGATGTAGCAAAATTTCACCTCGGCGTTACAATGGACAAAACGCAGAGAGACCAGTTTGGCGAGTCGGATCGTGACGGCATCAGAGAAAATCTTGACGAACTTCTACGTTATTGTGCAGCGGATGTTGATATCACACATAAAGTCTACCAAAAAGTGTTTCCAAACTTCATCGAAACTTGTCCACATCCAGTCAGTTTTGCTGCGCTGCGACACCTTTCTTCAGTCATTCTTCCTGTCGATAAATCATGGAAGTCATATATTGACAATGCAGAAGCCACGTACGTCAAGCTTTCTGATGCGGTACAGGAGCGACTCATTGCATTGAAAGATAAAGCTTTAGAGATCAAAGACAATCCCGGTCAATGGAGTTCCGATCCATGGTTGCGTCAGCTTGACTGGTCAGTTCAGGAGATTAGGATGGTGAAGGGCAAGACGAAGCTTGATCCTCCAAGACCAGCTCATAGACAGAAAATGCCAGGGTCACCAAAATGGTACAAAGACCTCTATCCCAAGGTCTCAGGCCCTGTCAACCTTACAGTTCGCACTCGAATAGCCCCGTTACTCTTGCGCTTAGCATGGGATGGGCATCCGCTCGTATGGTCTGATAAGTATGGCTGGACGTTTAGGGTACCACTTGAGGAGGCGCACAAATACACGGACCAACGAATGCAAGAATGCACAGCATTTGAAGAGAAGGATATGACTCTGAGAGACGATCGGGACGGTGTCTACTTTAAAGTACCGCACAAAGATGGGCCAATAGCGAGGTGTGCGAATCCAATGGCAAAGAGCTATTTGCCATATTTTGAAAAAGGTATCCTCTCATCGGAATTTGAATACGCAAAAGAAGCACTAGAGATGAATGCTTCATGCTCGTACTGGATAAGTGCCCGGCGCCGCATAATGTCACAAATGGTTATTTATGCAAGTGATGGAGCAAAGGGCCCTGCTTCCAAAAACTCGGAGTCAGAAACTGGCTACATCTTACCTCAGGTCATTCCCATGGGAACTGTAACTAGAAGGGCGGTGGAAAATACCTGGCTCACAGCAAGCAATGCGAAGAAAAATCGTGTAGGTTCGGAGCTCAAGTCGATGATCAAAGCACCACCGGGTTATTGTTTCGTTGGCGCTGATGTGGATTCGGAAGAGCTATGGATTGCCAGTCTTGTAGGCGATGCTCAATTCAAACTGCACGGAGGAAATGCAGTCGGCTTTATGACCTTGGAAGGCACCAAGGCAGAAGGAACGGACCTGCACTCTCGAACAGCTGCTATTCTAGACATCACGAGAAACGATGCCAAAGTCTTTAATTATGGACGTATTTACGGAGCTGGACTCAAGTTTGCGTCAACATTACTTCGCCAATTTAACCCATCTCTATCAGAGTCCGATACATTACAAGTAGCTAGCAATCTTTACAAAGCGACGAAAGGTCTAAAGACCAATAGGAAGTCACTTCACTCTGGACCATTCTGGCGTGGGGGAACGGAAAGTTTCGTATTCAATAAGCTGGAAGAGTTTGCCGAACATGAACGGCCACGAACCCCCGTCCTTGGAGCTGGCATCACAGAAGCACTTATGGCCAAATATGTGAGCAAAGGGGGTTTCATGACATCAAGAATCAATTGGGCAATCCAATCTTCTGGGGTTGACTACTTACATCTCCTTATTATCTCCATGGACTACCTCATTCGGCGCTACAATATCCAAGCGAGACTTGCCATCACTGTCCACGACGAAATCAGATACCTCGTCAAGGACGAAGACAAATATCGCGCTGCTATGGCTCTTCAAGTCTCCAACATCTGGACACGAGCAATGTTCTCGCAACAAATGGGAATCAATGATCTTCCCCAATCATGCGCTTATTTCTCTGCCGTCGACATCGACCATGTACTTCGGAAAGAAGTAAATATGGATTGCATCACACCATCTCACGCTACCGCTATTCCGCACGGTGAATCCATTGACATCCAGTCCTTACTACTCGAGCCCTCCGCTGCTCTCGATCCCAACATCGTTCCAGCTTCCCCGGTCGACCTCAGCAACATTCCGTACATACCCCGCATACCTGTCATGCAAGACATGCAAACATCCACATCGGCCTCGAATCTCAATTATCTGAAAGCACAAATTACAGCCGATGATGAAGAACTCAAGGAAATTATCAGGGAACAACGGAAGATTGACGACGCGAACGCGCCAAAGGTGTCCAAGAGTAAAATACTGCCATATCAGGCTTATGCGCATCTCATGGAAGAACCCATTATGGTCGGTGATGCGCTCGGAAAGGGCTTCAATAAATCTTTCGAGGGTGCGAAGGCAAAGAACTGGGGGTGGGACAAGAATGTTAATGTGAATGGTGGGGTTGCAGGCAAGGGTGCGCGATGGTGATGATGACTACGGAAATATTTCTTTCCTTTTTGTTTATGTGATACTACCTACCAGATAGCTGGCTTTTCTTTTTGTGTTGTATGAATGATACGGTGGTAGGGGTGGGGTGGGGGTGAATGGAGTCTATTTGCTGCGTTATCATCATGTATTTTATTCTACGGCTTTTGTATGTATGGATGTCTTATATATACTTCTTTGATGATACGGCTTGACTGATTTATGGGGGTATAAGATGAGGGAAAAGTCATAGGGCAAGGCTGGGGCGCTGATTGGACTTTGGATGTAGAAATGAAAAACACACAATACATGGCATTGGTCAGTTTTACAGCTGCAATAGTGTAACGAAATGGCATTTGAGCAATCACATGTGGCTTGGGATATGGATGTGAATACTCCTGTTTATGGCAAGTATGTGAAATCTACAGTAACTGTACATTTTGGATCTCAATTCTACCTACCTACCTACTTCTTTCCCAGAACTCTCCCGCTCTCCTCATCGACAAAATCGCCTCCTTCTCAAATCCCAACAACTCACCAACCATAATAATATCATGCGGCGCCGCCTTCTCAATCTGCAACTCCACATTATTCTCCGGCACTGCCTTAAACTCCTCATACAGCTTCACGTTTTCCGCAAACAATAACTCGCATTCCCCCGTACTGATGAACAGCGGCGTAGGCGTCTGAAACGCCGTCCCCAGAAAACAAATGCTCGGGTGCGCCATCCTCACGCCGGACCCTTCGAGAGGCTTCATGCAGCGCGCTCCCCACGAAGCAAACCCTTCATCCATGTAGTCTGTCGCCAGACGCGGGTTGTCCGCCAGATACCCCGGGGTTAGCGCCGCCTCGGGGTTCGTCCACGGCGACCACAGCCATGCGCACCCCGGCTGCGGAAGTCCGGCCTCGGGACTATCGTGAATGTATCTCAAAAGCGCTAGGACCAAGTTCCCGCCTGCGCTGTCTCCCGAAACAACGATCCGCTTCGGACTGATGCGCAGCGTGTCTACGAGGTACAGATAGCTGGTAATAGCGTCCTGCAACGCGGCGGGGAATTTCCCGCCAGGGTTCGACGCCAGCCGGTATTGGGGGCAGAAGACGTGGGCGGCAGTGGAATTGGCGATCATAATTTTAGCCGCGAAGCCCGCATCGTCAGTGCGTCCGCTGCCGACTACATAAGCGCCCCCGTGGAGATGCAGGACCACGTCGCCGGCGGCATTGGCGTTGGTGGGACGATTGGGATACCAGGTGCCGCCGATGGTTTCCGGGCGGATCTCGAAGTTGGACATGGTCACGCCGCGGTAGCGGTCGGTGCGGGCGGGGTGGATGATGGTGAAGCGGGCTTGTTCGGCGCCGGGAGTGAGGTCAGGCGGGGTGATGACTTCGATACGGGACATGGTGGAGAGGAGGGCTGTGAAGAGACGCATGCGGAGGGCTTGGTTGTAGCTCCATTGCGGTGAGGGACGGAAGGATCGCGGAATGTAGAGGAAAACCCAGAAAGGGAGACGGCAGAGGTTCAATATGAGTGCGCAGAAAATCCAGATATACTTTCCGGGGAAAGTGGTAAGAACAGCACTGCGATCCATTGTGCCGTTAAGTCAAATCCAAGCAGAAGGCCAATGTCCCTGTATCCAAGAGCAACAATTAAGAGGACACTTAAGAAGAAGCGCACAAGAAAGAAGTAAGCACATAGATACAAGATACAATTTGTAGCAAGAAAGAAACGGAGATAAATTGAACAGATTTGCCGAGGCACTTGTGACCCTCGCGTGCCTGGAGTTAACCTATTCTCTGACTAAGCCTCCCCCCACTCTCTCAAAAGAAATATCAAAAATATCAAAAATTAAGCGTGGACATACAACAGTGGGGATTCGCTGGTGGTCACCCACCCAACTACTAATCCACCGATTCAAGGCTTGTGTATGGCAGAGCGGACGGGATGCCCAATTCTCCTTGATCTATGGTCGTATGTGACAGAGGTCATACAAAATATAACTATAACCTCTTTAATCCTCGTGTCCCCATAAGCTCCTGCTATTAACCCCTAAGGTTTTCATGCAGTATTAGTACGCGACCCTAAATTTTCGATACCAGTCTCTGTCGCATCTCCCACTTCTGCCACCGCTGCTGTTACATTCGTCATCATCCAGTCGTCGCTACGTTCCATCTGAATCTTGCCTATTTTCTTGTGCGCATCACAGTCTTCACATCCAGCATCGTGTTGCTCATCCTGAATTTGCTCGCAGTGGTTTCCGGCGATATTCCTATCTTCACCTCTTCTCAAAGCCAGTCCGATTGCTTTACACAATTCTTTATATTCTTTCCATCGCAAGTTCGTGCTCTCGTTCCTTGCGGATTCATGAAAGTGGAGTTCCACGCTTTGGAGGCCTTTGGGACGCTCCCATCCATTTCTGTCGCCAACAATTGTCTTCAAAAAGGCGTCGGGATGAAAAAGCTGCGAAGCAGCGCAAGTCTTATCGACACGGACACTATCTCGTAGCACGAGTGTTTGTATGGAGTCCGGCAACCTTGCCAGAGCTTCTAGGTAATTGTCGGTTGATATAGATGTTGCGTCATGGCCGAAGAGAAAATGTGCAGAAACATCCAGTGCTTTCAGATGCGTGAAAGTGGAAAGCCCACTTAGGGGTTGGTAGCTCGGTTGGTCATCATTCACATGGAACTGCGATGGGTGCCTGAGTCGTTTTTGTGTGACTCTGAGGGTTTGGAGTGTTTGAGAAAGGTGCTGAATCGAAGCAACGAGAACCGATGGCGTTAAGTCAAAGTGCAGGTTCTCACGGTCACCATTTTGTAGATCATATTGGAAATCCCAAGAGAAGTGTTGGAGGCTGTTGAAGTAGGAGAGAAATGTCGGTAATGATTCGGGTCGCATAACGGTGTGTGTCAGCGCTAAGGAAGTGACGTTGAATGTGAACTTAGGGAGCGGATAGGTATACAGTGTCGAAAGGGTATAAGGTCCATCAGGCTGGTGATCTGGAGAGTAATGGAAATCGGATATCATGTGGCCGCGCACATTGCGAACAGAGGGAAGGGAGAGGAAGGGAAAGATGCGTAAGAATTCGAATCCCATCCGAGGGTGATGGATTGTATCATGTTTGGCAAGTCGTACAGTATGGACTTTCGAAAGTGCGTACGGCTCGCCTGTATTTATACGTTGAAGTGTAGCAGCACGTAAAAGGACTGTTTCGAGGTATGGGTAGCCGTACGGACATCCTGATGCGTGGTTCACAATGTTGATTTCTTCAAGATTAGGAAGAAGGCTGACAATCAACCCGACAAGAGCATCCCAGTTCCCCGCCTCGATCATAGGCAGAAAGTCCGATTCGATCTTCTCGGTGAATGAAGAACAGCGTTCTCCGCTGGGAGTGTATGTTATCTTCTTGAGTTCGGATTTGATATTTCTCCAGTCATCTTCGTTCATCATACCCACAGAGATATCAGTACAATAGCCAAGGAGCGCGTCGGCAGTGAACTTCTTCACATAGTTGGCTAAGGATGGCTTCCGGATGATACTTCTGAGGAAAAACGATAGAGCTTCGCAACTATCACCCCGCTGGATGAAGTGGGAGTACAGGTAGGGCTCGCAGAACTGGTGTAATGTCTTCGAGCATAAAGAGAGTGCAGCAAGCGTCTTTCTGGACTCAATGCTCCGCAACAGCTCGACCAAAATATCGTCATGAAGTTTTTGGGAAATAAAGGAAGGCATTTTGGTCGCTTCCTCCGAATGTTGTATAAACAGTTTCACTTGACTGTGAGTTTACAAACACAGTTACAAACATAAATGGGGGAACAGATAAGAAGGTAACTCAGATGGAGTTGAGGGTCAGGAATTATATAATACCAACAAGCATGCCGCCGATAGAGGTATTACCTCATTGAAAGGTCGACACATTGGGCCTCCCTTTCTGTTGGACTTTTGGATTCTCACCAAATTTGGGCCGGCACGTGTCGTTTGTTATCATCTCACAACCTAACATGAGGAACAAATAAAGAATTAACTGAAGGGGAAGACGCTTGATGGTTTGTGCCGATCAGGTAATTACCGTTATAGGATAACTGTACGTGGCTCGCAGCGAAGCAGAGTAAGAAGCGCTGATCCTGACATGTTAACGCGCGGTAAGAATTCACGGTTGGCCTCTGCTGGCGAAACATCCGTCGTGTAAAGGGAGTCTAAGCCCGATTAACGCCATGAGACGGCTGTAAACACGTGCAGTTTTTCTTTGCCATCACGTACTTGATTGAATATTATGGAAGCTCGCGCGAGGAGTGATGAGGATCACTGTCGAGGCTGCGCAACCGACAGCGATCTTAGTCATCAACATGTCAACCTCCACGTGTTCGCCTCTTCCCCTTCCCTTCCTTTCCCTTCTATGAATCATTAAATGTCCCATCACTCCTGCGCTTCTTTTCGTTTACTTCCAAGATCGCGAATGCTTCTGTACCTGCATTGACATTCTAAAACCTAGCAAACCAGCCCTACGGGACAAAGCAAACGGTGGAAATGTTTAAAGCGGCTGATTCTTCTTTCCCGTCATATCTGCTTCTAGTTAATTTCCTCATTACTAAGTATACGATTGCTTTTGGTGCCAAAGCACTGTTTTGCAACGTCCCTATGGTTCGCCAAGGGATGGGCTGTCAAGCTGAATTCGTGGGCGCAATGACCGGCTGACTTGTCAACGTGCTTCGGCAAGAAAAAGGATCTTCTGGGGCGTTAGCGATTTCCGACCATATGCAGGTACGATCCTAATATGTGACATATCACCCGAAAATCTATGGGCTGCTTGTACTTCGTAGATACCCCCGAGCCAGGGAGCACATCATGCCCGCTGTTGGTCAATTTGATAAAGTTGTTTTCATGGCTATGGGCAGAAATAGGTATACCACAGCCAAGAATATTGCTTTGTGGAGGAAAGGTATAATCTCCTTGCGTATATAATAAAGTGCAGTCTCCAACATCATCCTCTCTAATCATCGTCATTCGTTTTAATTCAGTCGCTCTTTAGCAAAACATTGTTGTTTCCTCGTTACATACAGACTCAACCTTTTTAATATATTTCAATCGTAATCAGACTAGTCATCATGAAGCTCTCGAAGTGTGGCCTATGGGCTAGTCTTGCGGTCTCTGTGCTCGCAGAGGATCTTCTGTTCGTGGACACTTTCGAGTATCAAGAATTCAAAGAGGCAACAACTACTCTTGGCTTTACAGCCAAAGTCATTACTACGACCCAGTGGAAGTTGATGAAAACTGCCGACTTTGCTGCTTTTAAAGCAATCGTGATTGCGGATCCTGACTGTTCTTCCTCCCCCTCCGATGTTCAGTTCTTGACCGATACCAAGAACACATGGGGACCTGCAGTTCAAGGAAACATCGTAGTGATTGGTAAGCTCAAGACACCCCGGGTTGACGAATTCAACTTGCTGACGAGATTCAGGCACGGATCCCACCTACCATTTCTCCGGTCAGCCAGGAGCCAAAGTTCTTATTGACAATTCTATCAAGTTTGCCGCGTCTGGCGTCTCTTCTACTGGCACAGCCCAAACCGGTCTTTACTATGCTCTTTCTTGTTACTATAGCAGCGTGGATTCCGCCACCGTGGATTCACTCTCTTACTTTGGCGATTTTGGTGTTCGAGGAAATCTTGATTGTTACAACAAAGCTCATATTGTCGCCTCGTCCCCCGCACTTGGCACACTTAATGATGCCGCTCTTTCATCTTGGTCTTGCAGTGTCCACGAAGCGTTCTCTCGCTATCCTTCCGTTGGAGTCAATGGCTTCCAGGCACTTGCCATTGCTCAAGATGTAATTGGTGTTGGATCGCAAACTTTTGGCGATAAGACAATCGGATTGCCTTACATCATCAGCCGTGGTGCTACGCCTGCAGGATGTGGAAACGGTATCTGGGAACCATCAATTGGCGAAGAGTGTGATGACAATAACAAGGTCTCTGGCGATGGATGCTCAGCTAGCTGCAAGTGTGAGTCTGGTCGACCAACTGGAGACGGACATTGTCTACCACCAATTGTTGTGGATAACTCTACATCTTCCACTTATCACCCTTCTACATCTCGTTCACCCAACTCCTCGACCGTCCATTCATCCACTTTCCATCCGTCTACGTCTCTTACGTCTAACTCTTCGACTGTCCATTCATCCACTTTCCACCCTTCTACATCTCGTTCATCCAACTCTTCGACCGTCCGTTCCTCTACTTCCCGTCCATCTTCATCTGCAAGTATATCTTACCATCCATCGGGCTCTGGTGGAAGTTCTGGAGTATACGGCAACAAGACTGTAACTGCGACTGCTACTGTTCACGACACTGCAACTATCCATGACACTGCAACTATTCATGATACTGCAACAATTCATGATACCAAGACCGTCCATGATATCACTACCACGTAAGTCTCTCCTCTTATTGTGACCTGCATATACTAATAGAGCTCAGCACTTTCATCCCACCTCCATACAAGACACCCGCCTGTCCTACAAGCGACAAGATCGTTGGTGTTGAGATCATCATTCACGTTTCCATTATTGAGTCATGCACGACCATTGGAGCATCAACACGTTCGTACATTTCTACCTACTCATGAATAAGTTTTACTAATAGATTATCAGATACCTCATACATCACAAGTGAATGTTCTACAGAAAATAGACCAATCTGGAGCACTTCAAGCGTCGGTTATCCTTGCTATGCTTGTGCCCTCTCCAGCGCCGGTGTTCCCTGCCCAACAGGAGGATTTATCACCGCCACAACCGTACGTGTCTTTGTCTCCCCCTTCCCAAACTCACACCCCCCCTTCTCAAACTACTCAAACTAACCTCCCTTGACCTCTGCTAGACATCCTGCCTTCCCAGCACTCCTCCATCCTACACCTGGACACCATCTCCACCCACCGTTCTGCCCTGCAAAACCTGCATCCCATACACCCTATCCACCTGCCCTGCCTACTCAACCCTCCCACCCTCCTCGATCTATATTGTGCCCGCACCCACCTACGGCACCCACGCCGAAGGCTCCCACATCCCCGAGCCCTCAATCTACGTCCCTGCCGCGTCGCCCACCACCATCGTCAAGACGCTGCCTGGCGGATACTCCACCACAATCATCAGTTACCCACCTGGACCAACTGCTACGGTCGTTGTGTCTAGTATCGCTGGGGGAGGAGTAACTACCATAGTGACTTATGCTGCTCCTCCAACTCCGTCCGCAGGGAAGAGCTCTACGCTTGTACCTGTCTGTCCGGATGGATGTAGTAAGACGACACCCGCGCCACCTGCGGGTACCTCGTCGGTTTTGGGTTACTCGACTTATATCCCCTTCACTGGCGATGCGGTGATGGCGAGAGGAAGTAAAGGGGTGGCCATCATGGCTGGGGCTGTGGGCGCTGTGTTTGGGTTGATGATTATGTTATAGTGTGATGGCTCTAATGGAAATGCAAGGGGTCGGCCGGCGAGCGTGAAGAACTTTTTTTTTCTTGTTGTGAATTTGGTATAGAGAGAAAATGCAACGGAAGGAGAGACATATTCAGTGGTTTTGAGTTCATTTCGTTTTAATTCGATTCTTTGACTAAGTAGACTGTCTTCATCATAGAGTATGGTGTATTATTTTTCCTGTATGGATGAGTAGTTTAGGGTTTGATTCATCACACATTGTCCAAGTTCTTCCACTTTCATGGATAGTCAGTCGTGCGCAGTGCAAATTCACAATAACCGTTCGTAGGCTTTCTAAGTGAAAGTGGTGAGCCGCTGGGCGTCATTTGCGCTTTCAAACTAAATATTGTGATGAACTGTGAACAATGAACCAAAATGTAAGAGCAAGCCAAAGCAGATAGAAATATCGAGTACGAGTAGAAATTTAATGAATATATTTCAAATATCCTATGTTTCCTTAGAATATGCGGGTGCATCCTCACCAGCCTTCCAGAAATATTTTGCACCTGGATGCGACTCAGAAAGTCTATTCTGACCCCTAATCCCAAGATAGTTCTCCCTCAAAGTACCACCTGGAGCAGCATAGTCGTCCCAAAACAGACCTCTCTTTCGCAGCTCCGGTAATAAGTACTCAATCATATCGTCAAATGTCTCTGGAATACTAGCATAACTAAAATTGAAGCCATCCACATCAGAGACCTCTACCCACCTCTCCAATTCATCCGCAACGGTCTTTGCACTTCCGATCAATTTGGCGCCGTTTCCTCCCAGAATTAGGTGCTCGGCAATTGTCTTCTTGTTCCACGTGAGACCTTGTGGTGATACTGATGCCCAATGATTTACCATACTTCTCACGGCAGGCGGCGCATTATCAATGAACCGGAAGTCCTCATCATCTCCATATGAGCTTAAGTCATATCCAGACCAGCCACCAAATAATGACAATGCACCTTCCCTGTCCCCGTAGCTTGCTAGTAATTCGAATTTCTCTTTCGCTTTTTCATCAGTCTCGGCTACTATCACCAGGAGACCAGCTACAATCTTAATACTGTTGGGATCTCTTCCAAGCTCCTTGGCTTGTGCACGGATGGAGTCCACGGAGGGACGAACCAGCTCTGGCGTATGTCCATTAAGGAAAATAGCTTCCGCATGTGTGGCGGCAAATTTTCTTCCAGCAGTAGAAGTTCCAGCTTGGAACAAAAATGGTGTTCTTTGAGGTGACGGCTCACACAAGTGTGGTCCAGGAACATTGAAATATTTCCCCTTATGATCTATCTGCCTCACGGCCTTTGGATCCGCATATGACCCTGACCCTGCGGGTTGCACAGCGTCGTCCCGCCAAGAAGCCTCCCAGAGCTTATATGTAACATCAAGATATTCATGAGCAATACGATATCGCTCATCGTGTTCGATTTGTGTATCTAGACCAAGATTTCGAGCTGCTGAGTCAAGATATGAGGTCACGATATTCCATGCCACTCGTCCATTGCTCAGATGGTCAACGGTGGAGAATCGTCGCGCAAGTAGATAAGGAGCTTCGTATGTAGTCGAGGCAGTGATACCAAATCCTATACTTTCTGTGGCAGCTGCCTTGTAGGACTTTAGCCATCTCTCTGCTTACTCCGGGCAATGAGTTCGACTTACCATAGCAGGCACACTATACAATGGGTCATTGATGGGAAATTGAGAGGCCGCGGGTATGGTGGGCTCGAGATTTGCAGGGCCCTTGTAGACATCATAACCACCAAGAACATCTGCAAAGAAGATAGCATGGAATTTCGCCTTTTCGAGCTTCTTCGCAAGTTCGATCCATGACTGGATGTTTTTGTATTGCGATCCCTGATCTTTGGGGTATTTGAAGAGTCCCGGATTTAGATGACCAGGCGCTTGCATAGCAAAGGCATTGATGATCAGTTGTTTCTTGTCGGAAGGCATATTGAATTGATGGAAGTGGCCTTGGCCAATTGAGAAGATAGAAGACAATGGTCTTTCTGTTCAGTCCAACTATGAAGGGGAAGATCAAGTGAAGAATCAAAGATGTGTAATAAATTCCGAACAAACACTGGAGCGAAATCTGCCCACCTTACGTCTCTGCGGACTGGCACTGGGTTGCTACTATCAAATCCATTTGCAATGAGGATTACCTATCTCAATTGCTTCGGGTACTTTCCGGCAACTGATGGAAAGGGAACATCCTGTGTCAATCCAGAAATTCGACGCGTCGCAGTGACTATAGACGTTTCCGCGCATGGTGCATGAGAGAGCGGAGATAGAGAAAGAGAAAGAGAGAGAGCAAGAGCAAGAGAGGGGTTGAGAATCTTGAGAGGGATGCGTTGATTGAGCGATGATGGCGTCTTGATCCCTGCAAAACTCGCAAACCCCACCACCCCGCCAATTGCGCGAATACAGTAGGCGAATGAAACCTCCTTGACTGTAACATCCGGAAAGTCTGTGCAGACCGGCAACGACCCGATAAAAGACGAACGACAGCAAGATAATCCGCCGGAAACATATGGAAAATGGGTATGCACCAGGGAATACCGGCCTTGTGCCTGACACCAGCGCAAGAAAATACATAAACTCTATCGGATCGACAATCTCGACAATGACCCTTGCAATCACGGAGTAAACACCAAATGTGCATCATATTATCAGAAGACTACTGGCTGCTTCTGATATCTAGCTTGAAGTTTCAATCTATCCAGAGCACCGCCAGATCACTCCGAAGCTGCAAGCCTCCAAGCAATTGCCGATAAAATGCATGTCATGTATTGTACCAGCTCCAAGTGGAGTATCACAAACAATACCACTCCGAGCCTTCCACCCCCTCCTCTCTTCTCTTGTATCTTGATGTGCATCGAGCATAACTATCGCACCCTAGATCGTCTAGATAGCACGGCTAATCTTTAATCTTCGATCGGTCCCTAGTGGGGTGTTCCAGTGCCACATTCTGGCATGATAACGCGGGCAGGTTCTCAGAATATCAAACATTGACCCGAAGATGCTGCCATCATATACCCCAATAACGTGCTTCTTGCGCTGGTGGAGCTGCCTATCACTCGCGGCTTCTCTTTTCTTAGATTGTGTGATTCCAGTTGTGTTCATATCTTGTAAACTGCTTCCTGCGTCTTATGCAGCATTGAACTCGACTCAGGAGACATTTGGAGGAGGACGCTGCCGATAGTTTGGTTTAAATTTGTTATTTTTGTTATTCATCAGAAACCATGGCGCCTTCAGCAGTAGAGCCGGAGAAACCGAGAGAGGACGCCCTTACGTCGCTGAAAACATCTGTTTCTAAAAGTCTCGCATCTGTCGTGTCCGATGAACAATCTACCGAGGATCATAAATTAGAGCAGAATCGACACTCGCTGCCATTTCGACCTATTTCACAACCTCACTTTGAGCTAGAAGACCATCCAGTAGATATTATTCGGAGGCTGAAGGTATGTCGCTCATGATCCCCACAATTGTAGGGTGATGCTAACTGTTGATCAATATAGGTCGCAGTCATCGGGGCTGGCCTCGCTGGAATCAATGCGGGAATTCTTCTACCGGTCAAAGTCCCTGGTATCGATTTGACAATTTTCGAGAAAAACTCAGATGTGGGTGGGACTTGGTTTGAGAATGTGTATCCAGGAGTTCGATGCGACATACCTTCGAATGTTTATCAATCCACATTCGAGCCAAACACGCAATGGTCAGAGGAATACGCGCAAGGAGCAGAGATCAGAAAATATTGGCAGGGCGTTGCACGAAGATACGATGTCTACAAGTACTTGAAGTTAAGACATAAGATTACCAGCGCTATCTGGAACGAAGATTTGGCAAAATGGACGCTGAAGATTGAAGATCTGGAGAAGGGGGAAAGTTTCGAAGACCAATTCGACGTATTGATCACTGCTATTGGCCGGTTCAATGCCTGGAAGTTACCCGATTACCCTGGCATATCTGATTTTAAGGGACACCTGCGGCATTCTTCAAACTGGGATCCCAACTTCGATCCGACAGACAAGACCGTCGCAGTGATTGGCAACGGAGCTAGCGGGTTACAACTCGTGCCGAGTCTTCAAAAAGTCGCAAAGCATCTGGATCACTATGCACGCAGCAAGACTTGGATTGCAGGGTCTTTCGGTGGAGAAGGAGAGGGGAGGACATTAGAGCCAAAATATTTCCCTCAGGAACTTCTCAAATCATTCGAGGATCCAGATACATATTACAAATTCCGGAAAGAGCTCGAGGGCAAGTTCTATCTTCAATTTTCCGCTCTTTTCAAGGACACAAAAGACAACAAAAATCTTGAAGAGAATTTCAGAAAGTTAATGGCTGAACGTCTTCAAAGGAAGCCGGAGTTGTTAAAACAGATTATTCCCGATTTTGCTCCACTATGTCGTCGCTTGACTCCCGGTCCCGGATATCTGGAGGCTCTCACTGAAGATAATGTTACCTACATTCGGACACCTATTGAAAGATTGACTGAAAATGGGATAAAAACGGTTGATGGAACTGAACGAAAAGTTGACGCAGTTATATGTGCCACCGGCGCAAATATCGACATGCGCCCACCTTTCCCGATAGTTGCCTATGGTCAAGATCTACGCGACGCATGGAATTCGGATCCCCTCACATATCTTGGCCTTGCTGCACCTTCCTTTCCTAATCTTCTTTTCGTCTCTGGTCCTAATGCTGCCGGTTATAGTGGGACTGTCCCAAACCAGACCGAGACGCAAGTTACCTATCTGGCAAAGCTGCTGCGTAAGGTGAGTCAGCAGAATATCAAGACTTTTGTTCCATCGCACGATGCCACAAACGACTTCATCGCATACAGTGATGCATTCTTCCCAAGGACTGTATGGACAGATAATTGTAGTTCTTGGAGCAATGGTGGAAGGCCCGGCGGAAGAATCCATGGTCATTGGCCCGGAAGTGCATCGCATGTCAATTTTGTAAGGAAAGATCCCCGATGGGAAGACTGGGAATGGACATATAGAAATAAATCAGGTAATCGATTCGGATATCTGGGCAATGGATGGACGGTGAAGGAGACTGTGGAGGGTAGTGATCGGACGCCATATCTGAAGCTTCCAGATCAGATTGATCTTAGAAGCTATCATGAGGAATGGTTTGAGGGCATATAGATCAGTCAATGTGCTTCTTTTCTGGGAATTTGGAGTAGCCGTAGCCTCTATGTCCAGTGTAAACCCAGACATTAACACCGAGACAACTCGCCAGTGCCACAAAGTAGATTCTTTTCCGGACAGGGCCGTTGTGCGGGTGAAGCAAGTAATGATAATGGCTCCATTGATCCATCAGGGACTTCCTAGAGGTACTTCGAAGTCTGATTCCGGACTCCAGCGTTCTCCATTTCGCGTAAAGGGTACAACTTTAGTACTTCTAAGGACATATTATCAAACCATCATTGATTCCCAAGCTCGCGGCATAAACACAATTGGAAAACTTCAACGAGCTAGGCTTACTGCTCGGAAAGTTTCACGGCAATTGTAATTTCCTTATCTGTAAAGAATCTCAAGCGCCTGTGGTGGGATAGATTTCCAGTGGATCAGTGTGTGCGCCATGACAAGGTCCTGATTTCGTGCTCCACGCCATGCCTACTCGGAACATCAACTGTTATCGTGCATGAATCTTCTCACATCAGTGTCTGCTTGCTTGTTACATAAGTTTCTCCAAATCCCCTATACAAAAATTGCACCTCAAGCGTGCCTTTCAATCTCACGAATCATCCATCGCAATGTCAGTCCTAAACAAATTGGGGGTGATTGACACTTCACCTTCTTCAGACACGGAGGCCCTGCCTTCGAAGAGGGAAAACCAGAAGGGTATGTAAATATCGATAGTCTGTGTTTCACATTGGTTGAGCTAACATTCCAATGCAGTGAAATGGTGCCGCTCAACACTGTACAATGCAATCATACTTGGTCTTTGCAACTTCCTTGCCCCGGGTATCTGGGGTGCAATGAACAGTCTTGGTGCTGGGGGAGAAGAAACACCTTATCTTGTTAACGCAGCCAATGCCTTGACATTCTGTCTCATGGTTCTCTCCTGCTTTTTCTCGTCCGTCCTCGTCAAATACATAGGCATCAAAGCATCACTCGTCTTTGGCGCAGTTGGTTATGCTCCATACGCTGCGGGTCTGTACCTCAACAATCGATATGGCACAGAGTGGCTCGTTCTCTTTGGGGCTGCCCTCTGCGGTATTTCTGCAGGCGTATTTTGGATGACTGAAGCTGCGATTGCCTTGTCGTACCCGGAACCACAAAATCAAGGCAGGTTTTTGGGACTCTGGCTCAGTTTCCGCGTTGCTGGTCAGATTCTGGGCGGGATCATAAATCTTTCTCTTAACGCGAAGAACTCCGGGGAGGGAAAAGTATCCTACAATGTGTACCTGGTGTTCATCGCGTTGCAAGCTATGGGCCCGTTCGTTGCGCTTCTTCTCACACCTCCAGAGAAGGTCGAGCGTACGGACGGAGTGAGGCCGAACCTGCGCATCTCTGACTCTAGTTGGAAAGAGTTGAAATCTACAAGCAAGCTGTTTGTCTCTAAATACTTTCTGCTGCTTATTCCGCTCATTGCACAAGGGGTATATAGTGAGGCAGTAATGTTCACCTACGAATCTGTGTGGCTGAGTGTGCGAGCTCGGGCGCTAGGGTCTTTCCTTTCAGGAGTCGTTGCGCTAATTGCAGGAAACTTACTGGGAGCCTTTCTAGATCGAGAAAAATGGTCGTTGAAAAGGCGGGCAAGATGGTCGTTTTTCGGCATTCTTGGCCTACAAGGCGTCTGGTGGATCTGGGGTACCGTGTTGGTCACCAACTATTGGGCCAAGAGCCCACTACCAAACTACGATTGGAGCGATGGAGGTGCATTTGCGAGAACTTTTCTGTTGTTTCTCGGTTGGGTATCGGGGTTTCAAATCAACTACTTATATTTGTAAGTGCTCTAGATTCATTGGAGGATTGGCGTCTTGAGTCTTAACTTTTCATAGATATTTTGTTGTGGGAAACCTTGCAAGAAGTCCAGAAGAGGTAGTCAGAATCGCTGCATTGTTAAGAGGAACAGAATCGGCAGTCCAGGCCGTCAGTGTGAGTCCCTAATTTTATCCGGAGCAGCCTTGAGAAGTCGATGGAACTGACACGCGATAGTATGGTCTGAACAGTATTGTGGTCATGGGAGATATTGGAGGTGTATATCTCAACTTTGGACTATGGGGATTGGCTTTGATCCCAGGATGGTTGGTTGTAAAGGAAATTGGCGTTACACTTGGAGACCGGAAACTGGAAAGGGAAAAGCAACTTGACACGGGGGATACAGAGTAGGGATGGCCCAAATACCACGCAGACAAGAAAAAAGGCGGGATCGCGTCTCTCTGAGGGCTCTGGCTACATTGTATGCCGGTGACATTGTTGAGCGCACTGCTTTTTCGTTCATCAAAGCGGATGGTTGAGTTTGGTAGTCTCTGAAGAGAAATGTTTCAACTCCATTCGATGGAACCCCTGAATCGCCTATATTTACGATAGATCTATCGAAGAAGCCTCCGATAGGCCTATGAGACCCTATCATTATACAGCCCCCTCGGTTAGGGTGGAATATACCTCATTCAACTGTTTGACGATGTAGTGACCAAGACAACCAGACCCGCGCACCACAAGCACGTAGTTGTGGAAAGTTGAAGATATGATAAGTGTTGGTAGATTTTGAGAGAGACCAGAAGTAGCTGGAAGTTTGAGTTTTGTTGATGGAAATGAAATGAATATAGAAAGGACATACCAAGAGCACGCCATTGCTAACTGTGGTATAGTGAAACTAATTTCTAACCCTGGTTGCCTGGGATCAGCGCTCTGGTGTGTACATTATTCAGTGTTGGTTGTTTCTCGAAATCTATTCGTTTGCTAGTTCTAAGCTTCCATGCAATATGTATCTGCTTTGCCGTACAGCTGCCGATAAACTTGTTAAAATGTCCACATTTCATTTCCCTCCTCTTCAAACTCCTTTGACAGAACGAAGTAAGAACGTGAATAATAATGACGAAAATGAAAAACCTTGAATGGGACGTCGTTGAATACGATGTGATCGTAATCGGAGCAGTTATGTCCCCAGCTAACCTGTAAAGCAGTACTTATCAGCTAACCTCTGAAAGGTCCATTCGGTATCGTTGTTGCAAGATTCTACATGGACATCCACCCTATATGTAGACTTGTCATATTGGAACAGAATATAGTGGTTGGGGGAGTATGGAGCTCATATAGGTTCAACAACCCCTATACGTGACTATATCTGTGGAACTGTGGAGCTATGGATCTAAGGGCATCCAGAAACAGGTAAATGATCAGATTCTAATATTAGCAAGCACTCTACTACTATTTCTATAACTAATAGAACCTTCTCGAAATAGTCTTTATAAGGATATAAATCTTCTATTTATTCTATAAATTAGTTCTTCAGATAAATCAATATATATATTCTTAGTTTAAGATCTTATAATTATAAGTCTTTATTTGTGAAATTACTTCTATATTTATATTTATCTCTATTTATATCATTTTATTATTATTAAATCTAAGATATTATAAATTATCCTCTATTATAAAAAATAGCTGGGAAAGAGTTTATTTCAATTAGGAAGATCCTGAATATATTATTAGATTGAAAGAAATAAATTACAAATATTAAATTATTTGTAATTAGAGATTATAATATATAGTATCTAATAAATTCCGATTTTAAAGATAAATTTTAACTATTTTAGAAGCTATTACTATTTGCTTTTAGTTATTTTAAATAAGATATAATTATATTAGTTAATATTGATAAAAAGCAAATAAATATATAAAAAGTAGTTTATCAATTATATTATAATTATAATATACTTGATTATATATAAAAGAGCTAAATAGTTCGCTTAATCTATAACTATATTGATAATACTATATTATAAAGAAATAAGATTTATTTAAATAATATATTAATCTTATAGAAGAAATTTACTATTTTAAAAATATAGCTAATACTATTAGATCGGATCTATAAAATCGAGCTTTCTTATAAATATACTTATCTCAAGTATTATAATAATAATTAGAATATTAAGTAATAGATTATATAATAGGAAATAATCTATAAAAAGTATAAAGATCTAGATATATTAGAAATTAGTAGAGATATATTTTAATATAACTTTCTATTTGCTATTATATATAAATCTTCTATATAGACAAATATATATAAACTACAATTTAATAAAGAAATGAAAGATAAGAAGGAACTTACTAAAGATTACTAATTTTATTAAGAATTACTAATAATATTTACAACGTCAGAGTATAATTCAAACCTCTGAAAACTATTTAGTAAATACTATATTCAAAGATCAAAAAGAAGATAACTTAAAAGATTCAAAGATCGTAATATATATATATAAAGAATTCTATCTAATAAAGAAATACTAGTAATTAAATTCATAATTATAGCTAGAAAGTAAATAACTTTTATAATATATATATTA
>LLKJ01001314.1:0-24095 GCA_002242865.1 Clarireedia sp. CPB17 | reverse complement strand
CCATAGTCACATATTCTGCATAGGTCGTGACACATCAGCTCGAAAGTGAGGAATCGCTACTAAATGTGCTGCTTAACTTCGCAATCGTTAAGTCACGATCTTCCATAACTCTCTGTGCCTCTTCTGTTCTTCCAGCCTTCTTAAGCGCCTGGCTATATCTAATCAAGGTGTTTACAGTCCAGTCCGAGAACTCTCCAAAGATCTCGATACTTGCCACCACGGCCCTCAAGGCTGACGCGATAGCATCCTCGCCCCGACCCTCAGCTTCATCGATCCTGCAAATGCACATGTGTAACGATGGCATCATTCGCTCGCTACACATACCCTCGCTTTGGGCGGCTATAATTTCGGTCGCGGTGCTACGTGCGTCACGAGTATTACCCGTCTCCAGGTATGCCTTAGCCAAAGACATCTTCAGGTTGAGATGATCCTTGCACCGATCGTGTTTCTGTAGCTCGGCCGCCACTACCATGCGACGGCCCAGACAAATCACCTCCTCGGTGTCTATCAAGTTGTGGTTGAGCAGCCTCCAGATAGCATCCGACAACATGTCCTGTACGATAGGATATGGCGCGCCTAGGGTCTCGTGAATGATGTTGATGTATGCGAGAATAACATGGCTTGCATTTGCAATGATATTTTTCACCCCTAGTCGAAGCATGAGCTTGATGAGTAGACGCAGCGGGTATGATGGAGCCCAAGGAAGTCCCTCCGATTTGGAATATATAGCCTGGAGAAGCCCTTGAGCAATATCGGGACGCTTCTCGGCAAAAGTGAGGACGGAGGTGTATAAGAAGGGGAAGATCAGCGGATCTTGACGTAGCAATTGTTGAGGCGATTGCTTGACGAAGTTGAGTAGGAACCCATGCGCTTCGGCCTCCTTGCCTTCTCCCAAGATCCAATCCGCAGTCATAATAGAGCTGCACCATGCTGGCACAACATCCTCGTTATTGAGCCCA
Source organism: Clarireedia sp. CPB17 (assembly GCA_002242865.1). NCBI lineage: Eukaryota > Fungi > Ascomycota > Leotiomycetes > Helotiales > Rutstroemiaceae > Clarireedia > Clarireedia sp. CPB17. The sequence continues at coordinate 23,136 of LLKJ01001314.1, read as the reverse complement.
TTTCTTCTATCCCTTGGCCAGCTTTTGGCCTCAAGCGAGCCTTTGATGTAGGAGTTGAGCAAGTTGAAATAACACTCAGCCACACGCAAGTCTGTTGGTGGTAATGGTGAGATCAGGGAAACAGCGATGTTGGTAGACTTCTTCGCAACTGAAGGTTTTAGAAAAGTGGTTAAGAACTCCTCCCGTTTCTCTTTAGGTAATCTGCGAAGATATTCTCGACGTTTCTCACTCTCGACCAAGCACTCCGCAGTACTCGATACACCGGCAATGTTCCGTCCCACCGCATCCATAGCACGTTTCTTGGTCAGCTTTTTCTCGAGTTTCCACCGAGCAAACTGCAACTTGAACATTTTCGGACTAATAAGCTTGTTAGAACGGCTGGTCTTTTACATAATGTTAGATTAGAAAATACCTACGTTGCATGAAGACTATAGACTTCACGCATATGCTGCATGAGCCTCGGCAGGGCTAGGTTTTCGTCGATATATAGATTAGTGATGATCTCCTGATAATTATCCCATTCCTTCCGAGATAGCGAGGTGATAGGTCCAAATGGAATCGAAATTGCTCCCTCCATTATACAATATTCGAGAATTCAGCCCATGCAAGAGCCCAACTCTAAAGAGGGTAACCGATTACAAGCGATAGTTTTCAAAGTCAATGAGAAGATATATGGGCCTCCCACTGGGGACCGAACAACTTCGAGCACGAAGTATTGTCTACCAACACGATGTAGCCAACCTGTGATCTTATCAAGGCAAGCAAACAGAGTAAAAGAAGGGCAAGGTTAGCTTTTACAGGGCTGAGAGTGAGGAGGATATTGAAGAAGAATCCCAAGAAGAATTTGAGAGTGATATTGAAGATTGTAAGATTATTACAACTTAGTTATTCTCGGGAAACCCACCGCCCGCGTTACTTGTAAATCATTCCCCGCGTTACCACCATGCTGTAAGGCAGCATTTCCAGCAACACTACTGTAGTGGGTCTCAATCAAACGCCTCATAGTTGATTTGTCCACGACAAGAAGCGTCGGGTGGGGTAAGCGCCTCTTCATGTACAAAAGATCTTTGCATAACTTTTCACCAATAATATAGACTCATAGCCTACCAACGAATAGTCTGGATCATGAGGCGAAGATTAATGTTACGTTCAAACATGGCCCTCTAGCCTATTCGGCATCTCAGAGTCGGCCTCGCCTTACATTTGTAAGCCTGTGCTTGTTGCCTCCTGCGACTATCCGAGTACTTCAAATGCAGAGCCTCATCGGAGGGAGGCATTTAAAGAGGCTGTCTGATGGAGCTTTGTTTTTCTTTTTCTCCATCATCAATTCGCTCCATTTCCGCTGAACACCAAGCCCAAGCATCCATCATGCCTAGCAGTATCGCTCTCTTCGGGGCCAACTTCTTCTTCTGTGGTCCCAGTAACAATCTTGCGTTTGTTGACCCCTCTCTTCATATGGTTCACCCAAATTCTGACACAAGTTTCTGAGATAGTGGTACCCCAGATGCCCAGTTCCAGGCAGCGTACAGTCATGGACCTAATGTGCGTCACACATTTGTAGCACTTGGTGAGGGTGGGTCCTACTATAAGGAGTTCTTCGACGCGAGGACTGGGGACACCAGGTTTGGTATATTCATTCCACCCATTGCGTCTCATGATACTCCATTCTAATTCGTATGTTCTAGCGTGGAGCTTGAAGCCGGAATACACGCCTCTTGCAAAGACGCTCGGTGAAGACGATGTCACACCAGTTTTTGTCTCACTAGGTACTGACGGTGACTATTTCATGCGGACATCGACTGGACGTCGATTCTGGTACCTGAGTGAGACTGTAGACACTATTATAGAATCAGCTACTCCCGACAACCCTGTAGAATATATATAGCTTAGGAGCGATGATGCTTATGTCGTTCAAAAGCGAAACGGTAATAAAGAATGGAATTTGAAGGGCAACTACGGGTCTTTGAGCACTGCGCTAGACTACAACGGCGAAATCGAGATATTGGGCCTGAACCTGACATTGGATCGGTCGTATTTCGTGAAGTTCAAAAATGGAGTTGCTCAGTGCAACCCAGGCGGGGTAGGGCTCAGCGAGTCAGCCTTCAGGAAGTGGGCTGTAAGTGTTTGATTGCTAGGACAAAGGATCAACTAGGCGATTGTGATTGGCTTTTGCTTGAGCTGGGTTAAATGTTGATAAAGCGCGTTGTGTTTGGATGGTCTGTGGGTGGAAATGATACAGAACTTTTGCAGCCCGTTTCTAATCTCGCATCACCTACAATCTTGAAAGAAAGCGATCAGGCTCAGCGCATAACTGATCTTACGGTAACATGACGTAACTCGATCACCAAAATATTATCCCATACGCTGTTGCGGCTAGCTCCAGCTTTCAAGACCCCAGTAACCTGACGCTACCGTAAAGTCAATGCTATGTATTGTAATATAGGGACGTTGTAAGCGTACGTAAATGCGCACAGTCACTCTAGACGTTGTGAGCATGCAAACACTGTCGTCCTCGAGTGATATTATTCAGGTGCAGGTAGCGGAACTTGGGAACCTGAGATAGATATACAGGGCACAAGGCTCGATACTCATGCTCGATACTCAACACGAGGCTATACACGAGGTGATGCGATGTGATGTTATGGCTAAGTCACTGAAACAGTGGATATGATGGGATAATCAGATTCAGGTATTTTAAAAATATTTCTTTATTTTCCGAGAAAATGCTATTCGGGTATCTGAAATAGTGTTTTATCTCAGCCTCCCATATATTTTGATGGTTATGTTATGGAATGGAGAAGAGACAAGGAGGGAAGAGAAAGAAAACTGTGGTCGTGGATGGGCAATTTGAGAGGAAGTAGATGTCGTGTGGGATAAGTAAAATGAATAGATGGATAGTCCTCCAATCTCGCACCGGTGATTTGGAAAAGGAGAATCCTGGAGGCCGAGAGAGTTTCGAGTATCTGGAAATGGTACTGTGAGGGTTGTCGGTAGTGACTAATGATTTAGTCTCGTGAAGTAGTTGGAGAGTAGAAAAGTTAAAGTGATACTGTGGTAACGGTCATGTCGGCTGGGATAGTAGTGCTGTCGTAATCTGTCTTGTGCTGATAGATCTCATCCATACATGAAATGAAAGAAGTGACGTATCATGATTCATGAAGTCGTAATTGCATCGCATATTTCGTACGGATTAGAAATCTCCTACTCCTGTTTCTCGGTGCATTGGTTCGTGGAAAATGCACTGCGCTGGATCAGTTACTATGAAATGGCGACGATCCATCAACGACCAAGGGCGTATCAGGGAAAGTCTCCCGCATCTTGGCAGCAGCGGCTACCGCAGCACTTGAACTGGAAACCACAATCGGGCTCGAAGCAGTCTTGCCATTTGCTTTTTCGCCCGGAGTAGAGGCGTTGTACGAGGAGGCCGTTGGACTTGCGATTGAGTGAGTGGGTGTACAAGAATCGCTGGTTCCTGACGTCTTCGCCTCTACGGGCCTCTTCGTCCTACTTCCTTGAGATGTACCCGACATCTTAGTAGCATTCATCATCTCAAAGCCACCTCTTGATAACTTCCTCGATGATCTTGTAGAAGTGTCACTTTGCTGACTCCCATGTTGATGTCCTTGCGGAGAACCTCCCACATACAAACTTTCAGCTAAAGGTCTCATTCTTGTCCCTGTGCCCACCCTTGTACCCGAAGCCGTTCCCTCTTTTGCCAATTTGACCTTCAAAGCCTTTCCATGGAACTTCACACCATCTAGAAGGTTCACAATCGCCTGAGCCATTTCGTAAGTCTCAAAGACTAAGAATGCGTGCGACTTTTGTGTTCCGTCTAGATGTTTTTCGATTTGGACGGACTTCAAAGCCTGCAAGGGATCTTCTAGAGGCGAATTATCTAGGTAGCTAGATCGTAAGGTCGAGCGTATGAAAGCACTCAGTTCTTTGGAGTTAGTTTTTGGTGGAATTGATGTGAATATTACTTTACTCTTGACAATCGCCATTGTTTCGGCAGCTGAGTTGTAGGGCGGCTGCGGAGCAAATTTTGCATCCATGACTGGTGCTGGCTGCATGTTGTATGTTACTGGAGGCTGTAGAGCGAACGCTGCTATGCCTAGATTGTATTGGGGTGGAAATGGAAATTCTGGTAGAGAGCTAGGAGATGGGGGTACAGCATTTGACTCTAGTAGAGAAATGTGGGGCGAAAGTGACATTGCTGCCAATGCCGGAGCGAATGATGAGTCGTAAGGTATCTCGATCGAGTGGATTCGGCGATACTACATCATGTTAGTACATTTGAATACATCCAATTGCCTAATTCTTCGCACCTGTGGGATCCCAATCTTGTTATTATATGTTGCTGATATAGTTGATGCAGTCGTGCTCGTAGGAAATGGTTGTTGATATATGTTTTGAGATGGAGCTATGGCATAAGGTTCGACTAGAGGTATGGATGATATGAGCTGAGACGTGCTTCTAGCTGCTGAGACCCACTCCTGATAGTGTTGAAGTGACCATGGAGCAGCTAGATCTCGAACCTCAATCCATTCTGTCTCGTTTCGACCATCTGCACACAGTGCCCTGCCGTTCAGCATTCCTCCTTGTAGGTGATCTAGAACTTCATCAGTTCATCCCTTTGAGGCACAACAGAAGGCATACTCAGCGCTCTATGAAAGTCATCTTTCCCTCTTGTGGTGACCCATCCGCATGTCGATTCAGCGTAGACTTTGGTATGCTCCACAGCAATGCAGTTTCCTTCATCATCTTGGTTTCGTGCAAAGTCTTTGAGTCTCTGCCATGTGCAATTCCACGGAAGGTTGCTGACCAGTATGTAATACAAACCAGTGGCATCACCTGGTGGCACTTGCGGCATCATGGCTGTCTCTCAGGTTCGATGTTGACGTGAGGCTGTGTATCAGGAGATATAGAAATATTAGACGTTGGAGGTTCCGAAACTGGTGCGCGATTAAACGCTAGGTAGAAGTTCCATACTGAACTTCTTTGAGACTCTCTGCCTGGGCTGAAAGTAGGATAGTGGAGAGCTGCAGGCAGCAAACTTCTGCATAATGCAAAGAACCCATTGTGAAATTAAAATTCGAATCCCTATGGATTGGAACTGCGTCTTGACCTTAACTAATGGATATAACATAGGACCATATAAAGAAGCAATTTCTGGGTATGTATGGGGTAGTTCCACATGGATCAGGACTGCGTCTTCCGGAGCTTGGTCCGGGTCACAGCACTTCCAAATGACTTTTTTCTTCTCCGTTGTCTCTGCAGATAGCTCTAGGGGCTGAAATAATGATTGAAAGCTATGCGGTTCGAGCTCTGTGTAACGTGAGGTTGCGAGTCACAGTCTAGAGTTTGCTTTTTGGCAGCACGTCCCCACATATACCTTAGCAAAACTGCCTGCATAAACATAGCCTCTTGCGGAAATAACCCACGAATTGGACAGTAGCTAGCAAAAACCCCTATGACGAATTTTTCGTAGTGACGATTCTAGCGTCGATCCTAGGAGACCCTTAGAAACGGCCGTCCTCAACTTCCAACGGCAGATAACCCCAGAAACCATTCAACACCAAACGTCGACAGGAAGATTTGCGCATCCCGAAGATGCGGAACTAGACAACCGCCAATATATGACAAGTAACATTCCCTCGATAGAAATGTGATAATCTGGGACAGTGCAGAACGGGCGTTTGCTAGGGTGCAGTAAATTGACTCATAAGAATTCTGCGGTATTCCAGAATTCACAGAATCGGGTCTGCTCTAACGAGTTTTCGTGATTCTTCGGCACAGAGAACGGTCGATGCAATATGCCTCAACTTTCGTCAACATCGTGCCAGTCCTGGAAGCTCTCGCGCAGTGCTCGCGGATTGTTTTAAGCTCACCGATGGCGTCGTTGCAAATCTATTCTTCTCAATCTTCTCCCATCTCTGGCGGAGGTGGTATGCCGCTGAGACCTCTTTGTGTAACTTCACGCACACGGTCATCGGTGATATTGCCAAGGCACAGCTGTGGGAGCAAATCCGGGTTTCTGGATCTCTTTTGTGTCCCGAAAAGCCATGATGCAAAGATATTATAAATGGCATGATCAACATCCAGTCATCAGCCATGCTCTCTGCCACAATCGATGGCTCTCGTGGCAGCATGTAATGAGTGGAATGAATCTAGTAGTTGCCCAAAAGACGGTATGAAACTGTGTTCGGTACCGACGTTGCTTCTTCCCCGCTAAACCCTGTAGGAAATATACTAGGCATGCTCTTCAGGTCAGAAAAATCCTGCCTATTTGTGGCATAGACCAAGAATAAGGATTTTGGAAGGTTTTATCTTTTGAGAGCAGAATTGGTTCAAATATTTGCCCTTAAGCTTTCCTACAACCAAATCATCTAATTGTCGGAGATTGATATAAATATTCAACTTTCTCTTAATCTTCTTTCTCCTCAGTTGTTTTGGATATTATAAATAAATGGTGATTTTGGATGATATAGACTATGATACAAATAGGCAGGTTTTTTCTGACCCGAAGAGGCATATACCTCCGACTAATCTACTATGCTTTATGAAATAGCCGCAGAAACCGTTCTAATGTTTTGAATAGCTAAGGAACTTCATAGGATGGACTTCTAGTCCCTATCTCCATTTCGATCGCAGTCATAAGCACAAGTGAAGAGTCACAGCATAATATGCAAACTGTATCGATTAGCCCGCATCGAACACCAAAATGTCGCATTCTCCCCGAGTCAAGACGCGGTAAGCGGCAACAAAAACGATCATTGCATAGCATTTCGAAAGCCGGAAAACTATTCTACTATAAGCAAAGTACAAGAAGAACCACGAACCAGCTTCTAGAAGAGGGTGTGAAATACAAAAAATAAGCACAGGGGTATCGACCGTCCAGGATGATAAGATAGGAAAACACGACAGCCAATCCTTTATCAAACTATCCTAGTTACGATCACGCTCAGGGAATTCTCCCTATAAAAGTATGCAACTATCCAGAACGCTTCTCTCTAAGCTCGATAGGCTTGTGCAACATAGGAAGCAGCTGGGGTCGCGAAACTGTATGGGGCGTAGCCGTGAATTGATGTAGTTGTCAAGCTGGCACTTGAAGAGGTGTGGGAAGAAGAGGAGCTGCTACTTCTAATGGTGGAAGAAGAAGAGCTTCTGTCACTGGTGGACGAAGAGCTGCTGCTGCTATGACTGGTGGTAGGGGTAGGGATAATCGAGCTAGTGGTAGGGATAGTTGTCGGCTTGCTGATGACGCTGCTTGTAGAGACTACGCCAGTTCCAGAAACGATTCCGGATGGACGACGAGAGGATCCCGATGGATGCGGGAACGCTGTTCCGCGGATGCTAGTCGTTCCGTTTCGGGCACCAGTTGGGCGTGCGAATCCGCTGATATTGAATCCGGACGTTGGGTGTGCAAAGCCGGAGCCGCTACCAAGAACTCTGCTGCTTTCGCCAGTAGGAAATGGTGGCTTTACTGATCCGGTAACACTAACTCCTAGGACAGAACCAGTGACAAATGGTCTAGTGGAAGTAGACCCAGATGCCAACGGGTACGAGTAGGTGCCGTTCCGCGAGTATGGTGCTCCCGTTGGGCGGGATGTCCCGGATGGAATCCCTGTACCAGATGGCAAACGGGTTGTGGTTGTAACGTTTTTGTGCTTGGCGTCATTTACGAAGTTATCATATTGGGTCTTGGACTTGGGGTTGATGGCGAAAACCATGCCTGCCTCGCATTCACCTTTCTGTCGACTAAATGCATGTTAGTACAAGAATTGATGTTTGGTTTGGAGGTTGGTATTACCTGAAGAAGAAGAGGGGCGCTGTGCCGTTGGTGACAGGGAAATCAATGAAGGAACTCATATTCTTGCCCAAAATTTGCTTGAGACCTGAATCGAAAACTTTGTTCGGAACACAAGGGGACAATTCATCACAGGAAGTGACAGAGTGGTTGGTTGGGTGGAACTCAAATCGAACAGTCTCACCTTCCTTAGCATCGACGTATGATGGGGTGAATGACAAGGATCCATTTTGTCCGACTGCGACGATATGCGTTGGCTTAGATGGTACCTTAGTTCCAGTTGGCTTGCTTGGACCACTGGTTCCAGTTGTACCTGTAGGATGAATTGGGTGGCTTCCATTACCGTAGGGATATGGTACATCTGATGGACTGCCAACCTTTGTGCCGATGACACTCCCGGTGCCTTTCGCTGGGAGAGTAGGGGTCGAGGTCGCGCTGGCAATCTTAGTGATTGTGACTGTGCTGGCTTGGCCGTAAACGTCTACTGTGACATTGATAGTGATGACGTTGACCACGATAACCTCACCGGTTGATTCGTAGACGGCCTGAGTACACTCATAAGTGGAAGCTCCTGTGGGGCAAACTTGCACCGTAGATACTCCCGAAATCACGTTTATCTCGGTAACGGCTCCAGAACCGGTGGGCTTGGGAAGCGGTGTTATCTGAACGCCGAGTAACGAGCCAGTACCACTGATGATTGGTGTTGAAGTCCCGAAAGACTTGAGAGACGTCGAGGTCGTCTTAGCAGTTTCCTTGACCTCAGTTGTGCCTCCATTATTGACGGTTACGGTTGAAGCTGATGCCTGAAGTGTCACCGTCGATGCATACCCATGAGTAACAGTTGCGTAAATTGTCGAGACTCCATTTCCAGAACCCTCTCCCCCTCCTAGTGTGACTGTTTTGTATACTGTGGAAGCTTCAGATACTCCGAGGATAGTAGTGACGGTCGATGCATCTCCCCCTCCCAATGTAACTGTTTTGTATACCGTAGAAGCTTCAGAGACACCGAGAATAGTAGTGACGGTCGATGCAGCTCCACTAACAGTTATTGTAGTTGGTTGGTAGATGGTGGTCGTAACCGGAGAGCAAGCGACATCAGGAGATGCTACACCAAGCCCAGAAAGCAGCGAGAACGTCGCAACACGAGAAAACTTCATCTTCGTAATGGGAACAGGAAAAAAATGTAAATGCTAAACAAACGATCTGCAAAAACTATAACTGGTAATGAATGTACCGGGAAAATTTTCCCAAAAGATGGAGAAGAATGAATGAATGAATGAAGTTTGAACGAGTTACCTTGACTGGGTCATCATCGATTATCAATGTACACAGCACTTATAAGACAAATACGATGGAACGTCTTCATGACTAAAGAAAAGTGCCATCTAGGCACAGGATTCTTTGCTTGTAGGAGTTTCGCGGAACGCAGAACTTGCCATTGAGTTGGGAGATTAATGTTTGTGGGATTTTACGACAGCTGTGTCTTGCTGTACTCGGGATCTGTGACAACGTTAGGGTGTAACATCCATTTCGGTCCTATGTCATTGGTAGAATCATGGAAAGGCCAGAACATCTTCGTATACCACAGTTGCGGCGTTGATATTGTGGAAATTTGTTTTACAGCAGTTGTTCGGAGGAGGATTGAGGATGGCAATGTGAATAAGATTTGCGTGATATCGAAGGATTTAAGGTAGCCCAATTCGTTTAGGGAGCAATGAGCCGTACCTGAAAATATCAGCAATCAGCCACTTAGCCACGGAAATAGAATGCTTACTGCTTATGTTTCTAGTATATGAAGAGATTCATGCCCCAGAAGTTCTTCCTGCTGCGAAACATGAAACGGGACAGTTCGCACGAGAAATCATCCTCGAAATCTAAACTCACGTGAATCTTGAACCAGACGGCACATGCTATTTCCAAAACCATAGGTTCTATTAGCGGATGCCAGATAGGGATCAGTGGAACAGAAATCATGAATCTATCATATGAAAATAGTGGAAGTGACTGTGTATTTGTCTCTGATATATTCAAGAACAAGAACTACCTAGGTAAAATCAGATGAACTAGTTCCTGCAAAATCTTACCAAGCATGAACTCTTCATTCTTGACCATCTGCGATCCCTTCAACCCATGTACCACTCTTCCCTCCCTCTTTTCTAACAACTCTCAATCCCTCAATTCGCATTCCTTTGTCCACAGCCTTGCACATGTCATAAACCGTCAATGCCGCAGTTGAAGCTGCCGTCAGGGCCTCCATCTCCACTCCTGTCTTGCCCTCGCAGGAGACCGTAGCTCGGATGTTGACTGTCCCAAACGCTTTTGGCTGCTCTGGCCCCGAAAGAATTTGAGGCTCGCCTGAATCTGTGCCAGGCCAAAGCATCGAAGCCTTATCAGCAGAAGAAAACGGGAGGTCTATCTTCTCGGTCTCGTCCGATATTTCTAACTCGACAGTGACGTGGGTGATAGCAATAGGATGACACAAGGGTATTAGATCCGACGTCTTTTTAGCAGCCATTATTCCGGCTATGCGAGCAACTCCCAGCACGTCACCTTTTTTCGCTCGGTTATCGCGAACGAGAGGCAGTGCTACGCCGTTAGAGAACCGTACGCTGCAGACAGCTATTGCTGTACGTGCAGTGGGCTGCTTTGTGGAAATTGAGACCATGTGCGCCTCACCAGAATTCGTCAAATGAGTAAGCTCCTTCTGTTCTGTAGGAGATGACTCTTTGTTTTGAGTCTTAGATTGCTCTTCGGAGGAGCTATATGCCCGCGTAGATGTTGTTGAGTAATGACGGATCGAGCTCATAGATGGATTTCTAGACAAAATATGGAAAGGAACTTTCATAAACCGGCTCGAGAATCCTCGATCATGATCAGAGAACAGGCTTGGTCGCAGGTGAGAAAGTTGCTCATCTAGAGCAGACGTCAGCATAGGTTATACATTCGACAACGAAGTGCTAAAATCTTACATTCATCTAAGTAGATTTCTCTATGCTTCATATGTACATGAAGGTAATAAATGGCACACGAATGTGTAAATATATCACAATATTTCGATAAATGGCTCAGAAAGGATAGAGCTACCCACCTATCAAGATCATGGGTCTGTTCTTCATGTTTTCCAGTTCTCCCATGCCAGCATGCTTTTCCTTCTTGTTACTTACGGCCATGCCGATAACCTCGAGTAGTTCTCTCTCACTTGCAGACGCTCCCAGAATGCCTCGAGAACTGCTCAAGCCTTGCCGTCGGTCCATTTCTATTTGCTTCATCGCCTCAAATGCTTGTTCGTCGATTGGTTGATTATCATTGGACTTCCTCAAGATATCTCTGAGAGAAACTTCCGCATTACCAAACAAACAGACTTTCAGATTCCCATCGCTGGTGATGCGTAATCTGTTGCAAGTACCGCAAAAGTTATGAGTCATGCTGGTAATAAACCCCATCTTTCCCACAAACCCAGGTATCTCATAAGTCTTGCTAGTATCATTTTTGTGATCCGCAACTTTTCGTAGCGTAGGGTATTTTTGCCGTATGATCCCGAGCATCTCTTGGTAGCCCAGCATTTTACCCTTACTCCACTTGTTGCCGTCGAAAGGCATGTATTCGATAAACCTGACTTCGATGTCTTTTTCGCGACCTAATTCGACAAATGGCACAATTTCTCGTTCATTTATGCCTCGCATGACAACACAATTAATCTTGAGCTTTATGTTCGCACCAAGCCTGTTCAACTCCAATATCCGCTCTATACTTTTCATCACAGCCTCAAATCCTTTCCTCCGGGTCATAATCTGAAACTGCCATGGATCTAGAGTGTCAAGACTCAAATTGACTCCGGTCAAACCTGCCGCAACGAGTCCGTCTAGTTTCCTGGCTAAATTCAGCCCGTTTGTAGTGAGACACAATTCGCGGAGCCCGCTAGATCGCAACGCTCCAATTTGCTGCATAAGAGGAAGGATATCGCGACGAACAGTAGGCTCTCCACCTGTGAGACGAATCTTCGAAACCCCCTGTGATACGAATATTGAGGACAAAAGGACGATTTCCGGTGTTGTGAGCAAGTTGGCTGGGGGAGACTGCGGAACTCCCTCCTCTGGCATGCAATATAAGCATCGTAGATTGCATTTTTCTGTGATTGATATTCGCAGATAGTCGTGCTGGCGCTGGAAGGTATCGGTAAGGAAGGACGAGAACGGTTTGGCTTTCTTTAATACATCTCGACGACTTGGAGATGCGTGTAAGCTCGGGGTAGTGCTGTCCAAAGGGATCTCGTGTGTGGCGAAGCCTTCTACCGTCGATGTCGATGTGGCAATTCCCCTAGTCGCTGCGAAAGGTAGAAGAAGGCTGTACTTCTTGCCTACGAGTGCGGGGCAGCGAGCTGCTCGGTTCAGCAATGCCATCTTTGGTGTTACCTGGTCATGTATAAACCTAAACGCATGAGTCGGCCTTCAACCTAGAAGCAATATACTCTTCTTTCTTCCAGCAATATGGAAGATTTCTGTGGTTCTCGGGACTTGCGCTTAAGCTGAAAACACATATTGAAAATTTATTAAAGAAAAGGGAACATTTGTAAGTTATTTGAAGGGCGTGGAGGGGCAACTTACTGTCAACAAATCGATGATGACTAACCCACCTGCATAAGCAAAGCTTATCTTATCGCTAAGATCGTGAGGTCACAGCAAAATGTTTATGCGATTGTGCGGCAGGTAGGTAATGGTTGCCGGTAATTCTCCAAACTCGACCGGGACAATGCAATTCTCACGACCTCTGAAATGTAAGCGCTCAGTGTTGAACGCTTTCAGGCTGAACTTTCAAAAGCTGATGTTTCGCGGTAGCATCAACCCAATCCCTTCCAAGTCCGAATGGCGCACACATTGCAACAATCCTACCGTCCAAATTGATTATTAGAGAGACGCGTTCTCTCGAAGTGGCTCGCGCCATAACGCTACCACCTGAGCTGACTACATCAACTATATCATTCCTATGGTCACCATCCTCGAATCGGGTTTTGGTAGCCTCTGCAGATACTATACGCGTTTTCTCGCCCGTAGACCACCGCTTCTCTGCGACAATCACTAGCCCAACCTCAGGAACTACAAAGACGACATTTATTTGCTTCGGGGGTTCGGACGATGAAGTGTGTGTGTTTACAGAGTTCGGATTGAAGTTGACGATATTCAATCTTGCGACATCAAGAGCGGCAGAAATACCCTCGCCCAAACTTTTCACTCCCGCGACTGCCGCAAAAGGTATTTCACATCGTCTGCAATCTGGAAATCTTGCCCTCTTGACTAGAAGCGCAGGAAAGGATGTTATAAGCATACATAAGCCCGGTAGCTTGGAAGTCATTCGTTCATGGACACCGGAAACCATCGATGCGCAGGGATTGGCTTGGAGTCCTGATGGGAGATGGATTGCTGTTTGGGAATCTGCAGCACAGGGTCACAAGGTATTGGTTTATACAGCTGATGGACACCTCTATAAACTGTGGGGCGGCTCAGCACATATAATAGAAGAGGATAAAGATTCTGATCTAGGAGCCGGTGTAAAGACAATCGAATGGAGCCAGACGGGAAAACACATAGCGATTGCAGACAACGGTCAGAGGATAGTATTACTTGCAGCCCCTGCCTTCGCAGAATCTATGGTTCTGTCTCACTCGCCATCTATAAAACCATCAGACACTCTTCATGTAAGTTACCACACCTATCTCTCTATGCCAAAAACATGCCCTAACTTTCTAGGTGTGGCAAGAACAAATATCACCAGGTCAGAACGGAGGTTTTACTCGAGAGTTTATTGCAGCTACACAGCTAGTATTACCACCTACATCAACCGCTCCCACAACAGCAGAGTCAAGGACGGGCCCGAACGCATTATCATTTGATGTGTCTGGCACGCTTTTAGCTACCAAAGTTGAAGACATGCCTTCTACTGTTTGGATCTGGGATGTCGGGAACCGGTCATTACGAGCAGTGTTGATATTACATGCGCCAATAGCCCGAATTGCTTGGCATCCGAGCATTACTGAACTGCTTATGATTAGATGCGAAGGCGAAGAAAACAAAGGTCGCGCCCAACTTTGGGATCCTTCATGGGAAATGCCAAAAATTATCAACTTTGGAACCCAGGTTCCGGAAGGCAAGATCATTGGAAAGTCACTTGTCAGATGGCTCAACATAGATCACATATTCCCCTCGTTGTTCTTTAGTGACTCACAAGACTACATACTTGCATCCTTGTCGAGACGAGAGGATACCGCGAGCTTACCTTGGTCTGATGCCGAAGCAAGAGGTATGGATATAGATGATCAGCCAGAGGAATCGCCTTTGAATTTGGTCGAGCCTATAGAGAAGAGGCACTTCCGGCGTGTGAAGGTTGACCCACTTCCAGATGATGGAGATTCGTACATGAACATGAGTGAAGGCAGTGACCAAGAACTTGACGATACCTTTCACTTTCTCAAATCCGAAGAACCTTAAGGACTGGAAAGATGGTGTTGCTACACTTTGCTATCAGGGCTGGCAACTTCCTCGGTGTTTAGCTTCTGTTTGCATCCTAACGATCTCTCCCACGCGTTTTCCATAGTATCCAATACTCGGCCGACTTAGTTCTAGGCGGAGCTCCATAAAGTTAGAAGTTACTTTCCGTACGTTGAGAACCTTTTGGAATTCAGGGGCCGCGAACGCTTAAATGGAGTTCGTTCCACTTTGGAGACAAAAACTTTCTCTTCACCACGGCGAAATGTCAAGCCACGACTCGCGAGTACGAAGCAGCACAGTCAAAAGAGCTCCAATCTCCACCCGACGAATTCAAGTTGTGGCTAAACAGGGGGGCGCGAGGATTTGCTAGCCTAAAATAGTATCGTTGTGGTTCGTGCGTACCAGCAGTGGTACGTAAGAAAGTCGGTACTCTGTAGAACTCCAGAACTCTTGATTCTCCACGACTTTCCAAAACAAAAGCAATAATTAGCTGCAACAGTCTGCTTATCAGCAACCCACATCGTCTACGTGACACTTCGTAACAACACTGCTTCTTCCCCACTATGATCTGTTCACTACACACGAAGCTGGATCATTTGTTTTTGTTCATGGATTGAGACTCTTAGCCTCTGGCATTCACTCAGATGTCCAAGGTTTCTGGCTTATCCCACTGCTCTTTCGCGTCATGGAGACTGGTTCTCCGCTAGGCAATTACTGGGTACAGTTCCCACCCATCAAGCTCCTTGAGCATGCCAAACCCTGTTTACACCAGATGGCCCTGCAGGACCCTTCTTGGATTGCTGGGCACTACACTCCTCTGATATGCTCGTCCAAGTTCTTCTGCCAGCATTGGTCCAAGTGTTCTCCTGCACACTTGGGCTGTGCAGATTGTCCCCAAAGGTAGTATTCACTTGCCCTTCCAAAAGCTTGACTATTTATTTCCCTTCCCCTTATGCGCCGTTTGTCGTCCACCTCATTTTGAACCTCAACAAATCATGGCTTCCATCATGGAGAATGCTTCGATTGAATCTGCCGCTGCAATTGTCAGCCATCCTTACTATCCTCTAGAAATAGAGATTGCCAGCTATCTCGCAAATGAATGGACTGTTCACACGCTTCTAACTGTCTTCTTCGGAGGATGTGCAGTGCTTTTCTTCTGCACCCGCGCCTTTGTTGCGAGAAGATATCCAAATCTGCCAAGTTCTGAGAAAGCTGCAATCTGGTGGTTGGTTCTATGTGAGTTCTCCCCCCGTTGTATCAATCTTCGCATTTCTGACAGACACTTATAGCTGGCGCAATCCACCTCTTCTTCGAAGGTAATCCACTGCGACGTGCAACTTGATCGATCACAAGAAGATAGCTGATACGGACGCATAGGTTACTTCTCCCTGAACCACACACGAATGGGCGAGTCACAAGAATTGTTTGGACAGCTATGGAAAGAATATGCTCTTAGCGATAGTCGGTACTTGACCTCAGATCCATTCGTTCTCTGTATGGAAACAGTGACTGCCGTAAGTCATATCGAGGTGCAAAGCCCAAAAGGGGGTCAGCTAGCTTACGCCTTGTAGTTCTTGTGGGGTCCTATGTGCTTCATCGTCGCCGCCTTTATCACGACCAGAAATCCTCTTCGACACCCTCTACAAATAATTGTTACCGTCGGGCAGATCTACGGCCTTGTTTTGTACTATGCAACTCACACGTTTGATTTCTACTACAAGGAGGTTATTTATTCGAGGCCAGAGTTTCTCTACTTTTGGTTCTATTACTTTTTCATGAACTTCTTATGGATGGTCTTTCCAGGCAGTAAGATGCACTTTCTTTCTGTTTAGTGCATTTGTTAACATGCCCCCCTTAGTGCTACTCGTCGATTCGGTACGCACCATCGCCCAAGCCTTCACGACCCTAGACGAAATAAACGGTACAAAGGGGAGGGACCGCGACACAAAAAAGCTCCAGTGATCATTGGGAACTGTGATCACTAGAAGGATGAGGAAATCGGCAACACGAGCATCGGCCATTCCATAGATTGCTCCCCATATCTTGGTTTGTCTCCCCCAAAATCATTCTTCAGGACATTGTAGTGGGGCGCTAGGTAGAGCGGGGGATATAGAGTATAGATGCAGCAGCTTGGAAAACAATGTAGGAATAGACAGCGTCATGTATATATAAAAGATATAGAAACTATATACGAGATTAGATCAAATATCATCAATTTGGGCTCCTTTCAACACCTCGGTACCGAACCAAAACAGGAAACCAGCTCTATCAAACTAGGGGACGTCTGTCGGTGTATTGATGATCCGATGGCAATCTTACGAACGTATTCAGGTGCAAAGATCTGGACTTGGGAAATATTTGGTTCCTACGCAACTTTACCAGCTTCTCGTCATTGTATCAGTTTGCAACATTCTTAAGCAAGCGCGGAGAGCTATCCAGCACTGACCACTTATTCAGTGATCCAGACACGTGTTCGTCGAGAAATCTCTGACACTACGTATGGGTACAGGACCTATTGCAAGCAACGTCTTGTACTGAACAAACAATAGAGCACGATTTTCAAGCTGCAATGCAAGCTGATTAATCACTAGTGCACTCAAAGCCTGTCGCTTTCACAACGAATGGATGAAAACAAATGTCATTAATACGAAAAGTTTCTCATTACATTATTGTTATCGTGCATTTTCAGCTACGAGGTCATAAAGCCATCGTGCGAACCAACTCCCAAAGAATTCGGGCAGGGAAATCACAGTCAAGCCAAACTGACACATGTGCATGCTACGCAGAAACTAGGAAGCATAGCTGGGTATCCTGACATTCCAATTACAATCTCTGCTCTGGTGATCATTCTCCGAGGTATGACAGCAACTCTGGGTTCGACATTAACAGACTGCCATGTGGACCAGGAACACCCGGCTTCGAATCATGTCTGGCAAACAATGGTGAAGGGGCCATATGCGTTTCTGCGAAGTCTGTTGTGGAAATTGAAGATTCTCTTAACATGGCTTCTTGTTCCATGTCTTCATCGTAGATACTCACGGAGTATGCGCTGTCTGGTCGAGGTATAATCATCTCCTCGATGCTTTCTACCTCGGAGTACACAGACGATATAGAACCGTGTGCACTGTCGGATCTGAACGATCTGCTCGTTCTTGGAGAATCGGCTTCACTGGAATCCAAGTTGGTGCCTTCGGCTTCGTAGGACGAATTTGACCAGTTCGACGATATTTTATGTGATGAGGTCGTAGAATCAGACGACTGCTTTCTATGCCCAGCTCCCACCTCATTGACGGGCGCACCAGACATGCTCTGCGATATGTCATAGTGGAGGCCATTCCCATAACCATCCACAAGAATTTCATGATGAGTCTGTCTTTGAGGTCGAGGGTGTTGAAGTTCTGGAGTAATGGCGGAGTATCGTTTAGTTTTTGCGGCGGTGGTTTTGATAGAGGATGTCGTGGTGATGATATTCTCGCTCGCCGTCCTGGAGTGTCTCGGTCGGGAGGGTTGAGAAAGATAATTTTCAAAATCAGTCATGATGCCTAAAGGGGTATGGCTCATCGTCGCAGTGCTTATCCTGACCATACTTTCTCTGAAATTATCTGCTGCTTGCTCACTTTGGGAGCGCAAAAGGTCGTAACAGGAGCGTCGATCGGTCCACGGCGGACAACCTCCTGTGCGGACACAAATGTTGTACGGCACATTTTGCGTGGCTCGTACCTGCTCCGGAATCTTGGTTGCATCATTGAGGACCTGAAGTGTGGAGTAAATCAGAATCCATCGAATTTTTCGACCTTCGCCTGGGGATATCCTCTCGGCACTCCCTGATTTGGCAGGATAAACGCACTCCTTCTCGAACCCTCGGTATGCACGAACTAACGTGCACTCAGCTAGGCTTGGGTTGCGGCGGTTTGTGGCCTTGTTCAATGCGGCTATTGTCACCAGCCTTGGATCGAGCTGCATTTTACTTGTTTGCGGAAACAATTTGCTCCCGAAGGATAACCTTTTACTGCGCGGTTGCTTGGTCGAAAGTCCGGGGTTATGATCAACTTCTGGGAGCAAAGGAAGAGGATAAGTCAAAGGCGTGATCTTATGTCTTCCATCGAAGGCTGCAATATTCTTCAATACGGCTACTTCTCCGCGAAACACAGGCGAAGTCTCCGTAAACGACTCAGTGTCGACTAGGAAATCATACAACTTCTGGAACTCCGATCGCATTTGCTTGAAGATGCTTTTGGGGAAGGCACAATTTCCGCTCTGAGACGCAAGGCACGGATAAGAGCCTAACTTTGCGACGTAGTATGAATTCAAGAACGATCTGAACTTGTCGAGATGCGCTCTGGCGCCTGGGCTGAGCTTAAGCTGTGAGTCGGACAGTTCGCTGGATAAGAAGTTGCTCAACATCTTCCCGCATTTGTCGAGACGTAAGTCCATTTCGAGACGCGATCGAGAGATGAAAGCGCGATCCTGCCAACCCAAAATCTACATGAAATCAGCATTTACCAATGTTGTTGCATGTTTCATCCTTGACTTACCTCAAAGCCTGGACTTTCATGTAGCCTTTCACTCATTCCAGTACAATGGGCGAACGCATCGATCCACATATCCCTGAAGTGAAAATGCTCTGCGAAATAAATAATGGCGAGGGCGTGGTCTGGCGTATTTCTCATATCGGCATATCCTTGGCCTTCGATGTATGTGACGACATCGTCAATATTATTGACATCCTTAGACCTAAATTCAGCCAAGCTGTTCAGAAGTCCTACCAATGCTGTTCCAAGATCTCGACCAACAAGCGGTTTTTGGCAAACCCAAGCGAAGAAATTTCGGGTAGCGGTATGGTACATGAACGATTCTCCTCTTCCTGCCATCACAGAGGCAGGAATATACAGCTCCATACAGCCGGTGTTTTCTTCTTCGAAGTAATAGCCCTCGCTGGCATAGCTACAGTCGGATATCGGTGACTTTGGAATGTCTTTGGCCGTGAATCTTTCAAGCAACGGTTCGCATCTCGCTGCGAGTAAGGCACTCAGCGGTACGCGAAATTCTGGCCCTCTTCTTGATTGTCCTCGAGCATAGAGATGCACAAGGCAATCTCCTTCAGGGTACCACAGATCGATGTCCTGTAACGCGTTAGCATCTGCCTCGCCATAGGGACAATCTGCATACCCTTCTCAACCCATCCCACGCTGTTGACTTTCGTCCAACTCCATCCCACTTCCTAATACTCATATCCTTTGCAGTCGGCATTGATGACTTTGGTTCGTTTTCTTGATTCGTGCTTGTCTGCGTCGTCAACGGCCAGTCTTGGACTTCGTCTCCTTTCTGAGAAGAAAAGAATGTGTGGATTGGTATCGGTTCCTCAATGATCAAGCTCATACTTTGTACTCTGCGATTATGTTTCAAACCACTATTTGCCGGCGAAACAGATGTTGTAGTACTTCGGTGCTTATTGAGCTTCATGATGACATTGGGGGTCTGTTTCCGACAATATGAACGAATTGAGATCTTCAGCGGCTTGATACGTCAGCCCGCGGAGGAGGGGTGCTGCCACAATGCCCCAAGGAACCTTAGGGTCAAGAGATCTGCACGAATTAGCGGAACCTCTGGACGGCTCTTGATGTCGAGTTGATTCCCAAGACTCCGGATCAATGAGGCATTATTGTAACATGGAGATGGAAGATTTTACCCGTCCAATTCAAGAGCCTCTGCGTCTCATCTCGGATAGGTTTATTGCGAGGGGATTGGATACATGTAAGTATATACGAGAAAACATTCCCAGCCCCGCGGAAGAACTCCATGCAGTGGCTCGACTACGAGTATTCGCAATTTTATTTGTGCACAGCACACATCTGCCAACGATGCTTTTAGACTTTTTTTGCCACTTTTGAGGAACTTGGAGGGACCAACAACCCTAGTGGCTTACAGAATGAACAGAAGCGCTCTCGAATAAAGTTTGGGCCCAAAACCTTAAGAAACACACGGAACGATTTATATACAGCACAGACCTACAATGATTTGCATCCCAATTGTAGACGTCAGGTCTTCCATAGATTTGTCCAAGGACCTCTTTTCGGCATGCTGGACTCATGTCATGTTCACCAAATCCAATCGGAACTGAGCATTCGGGTGCGAAGTGGTTCAGTAACGGCATAGAGTTTGAGTATCAGATCTCTTATTCTTTGGTACGGTTCGCAACAAAAATGGTTAATACCGACTAGCTTGTTAGCGGTTTATCAATGCAGCAGTCTGAGCACACTGCAGACTCTGAACTCTCGGGTTCTTCTTGATGAGCAGATGAATTTCAACTCAGTCTCGCAACCTGAGGTTTCTAAAGACAGCGCACCCCCTAGCAAAGTCATGCTGGGAATCGGGAGCACGAATAAGCTAAGACACTAAGCAGTGCTCTAGCATTCTTAGCATCTCTCGCTGGAGGTTATATGGTTTAAACAGCGGCACACGGAGGTTAGAACCACCGAAAAGTCAGACCGGCTTATAATCAAGGTAGTTTCGGGGACACACACATGTGAGCGCTCTGTGGTTGGCCTCATTAGTGGGAATGATTGCATTGGCTTCTACGTAAAGCTGCTACTGCAATACACGATTCTGGCAGTGCATACTATTTGTCACCAATGAGGGAGATGAAGAGTAGTATATCTTCTTCCACCATTGTCCATATTCTGGATTCCATCAGTATGGAATGAGCTGCGCTTTCGTGTCATTCGAGGACGGTATGTTCAATCTAGAATTTACCCTAGAAATGTCTTGAAAGTGTTTTATGAAGTCCTCAGGACCCGAGATACTGGTTAACAATCAAGTCATTTGTAACTTCAGACTGGACATCCCAGGAAAAGGGCAAATGTCTAGTCCCGCAAATCTTGATATTTTTGTATGGATTACTTGCATATCTTTCGATCTCATCGCGTCACCTAGCACCCACTAACACGACCCAAGTAATCAATGTGGGGGATCTGCGGCCCGAGACCTATCAAATATGGCTAGTACTTTCTAGATGAGCCGTGTACGGGATGTGGTCATCATTGGCACATCCTGAGATATGCAGTGGCAATCAGGAGTCCATGGTATCGGGTTCATCTCATCATATCACATCGCATCTCATCTGATATGAGGATAAATAGATGCGGTGGGGGAGTGCAAGTCTCTGCTTTCTTGTTCCCGTACAAGTAAGCAATTCCCGAACCAAAAAGTCTCTGTCTCTGGTCCCGCGGCTGAATCGATTCTATACTTCTAGAGTTTATCGAATTCGGCTGATGGAGTTTGTTCTTTTTTACGGATTTGCTATCTTCCCTTCCCGTTATTGACTTGAGTTGACGAATAGATTCGGTTGGTTGTTCTGTTCCGTTCACGGATTCGGCATTGGTGGTCAGCGAGGCGAGGCGGTATTACTGTACCGTGTGATACTACGGAAACTTAGTAAGTGATGTGGTCACGATGGCGCTGACTTGGTACGGTTCAGGTTTTACTTATTTCATGGTGAGTTTGGTGGCTACATGGCAAGTGGTTTGTTTTACGTAGGATATTCAATCTTCGGGATTGAGTTTGATATCTTACTTTAGATTGTACACAGAGGAGCGGGAAAGTGAAGGTTTCGATTGAGATAGTTGTTCCTTTACTGAGTCTGAGAAGCTCGTGTCTTCTGGGAAGTCTTCTTTTTAAAGTCTGCTGCTCGTGCGGAATGCATGGTTCGGGATTTCGAAGAATTAATTCGCGGATGACTGTCTGATGGCTCGGCCAATACATTGTGTTAGACAATGGATGTGATTCCCCTTCAATTTGTCAACTATTCTCATGATTGTAAGTTCCTTGCTCGATTTTACCCTGAAGCTATCTTTTCAAGAGCTTCCAAAGGCACTTTTCCTCTGCTGTTGCCTCACCACGCTTCCTTTCTCCAATCTTTTCATATTCTGCCCCTCGAAGTTCTTCTCGCCAGCCCTTTTAACTCTCCTCAGTCCTTCTCAACATATTCATAATTACAGCACCACGATCACCAATCACCGCTCAAGTGTCTTTACATTACTCTCCCCCTTACTCCTTGCTCTGTACATTCCACGTCCTAAACCCCCCAAATGTTTCCACATCTTATATCAGTACACCCCTCCATCAATGAATCTCCTAACCTACTTGTCACCAATACTCTCACGAGCACTTGAACTCATTCCGTCTGATTTCATAACATCAACATCTCCTCAATTCCCCGCTAAATATCAACCCTTCATCCTCCCCTCTCATCACCTTACCCCTGTTCTATCCAACCCCCTTCATACTACTCCATCTCACTCGGTCTGGACCGCAACTTCTGAACTCTACACCATTTACCAGGGGTCTAAAATTCTGACCAAACACTCCTTGCTACTCCCAGCTCTAAAATCCCAATTCCAGTCCCGACAAGCTGGGATCTTAGTTGTTTATCTTTGAGCACAAACACAATGGTATACTCATATATCAAGGCACTTCGCAATCGGGCTTCTCTCCTTCTGCAAAAATCGATGATAGAGTCTGGTTATGTAAGTACTGTTCGGATATTCAGAGTATAAACACTAAGTTGAATTGTGTCTGGCCCAGTCTGGCATCTTTGTGTATGTGAATGACCCCATGCAATTGCATATTTCTCGAGTACAGAAGAACAACGAAATGATATATCATGCCCCGGTTTAAGAAACGGACGAGCGAACGAACGGACAAACAAACAAAACTAAAATCAACCCATCACTACACAACGCCCCATCCCCTTTACTCTCCACGATCCAACTCCCCCTTCCTACTTCCATCCTCTACCAAAACCAACCCTTCCTCTCCTTCTTCCCCCCAAGCACTAACTTCTCTTTT
>LLKJ01001313.1:0-11611 GCA_002242865.1 Clarireedia sp. CPB17 | reverse complement strand
GTACAGGATAGTATACAGTTAATTCCGAGTGGGGGCACAGGGAATGCATGTCATCGTTTCCCGTCGCATCATTCTGCATACAAACTTACTGTACGGGTAAAGTCAGGATCAGCACCGGTCGGAGAAAGGTTTTATTTGGGAGTGTGCCCGCCCGTGGCTATCATGGAAGTTGAGTATTCACGGAGGAGAAGGAAAGCGTTCCGCGCTCGAAGAAAAATGTAAGCAAATGAATGTAATCAGTGGTATTATTTAGAGAACATTTCCGTATAGTACATGTGAGATGAGGCGAGACCCTCTCTGTGAGCTGATTGTAACTAGGATGCAGAAAAACATAAGAAAACTATTGGCCAATTTTGCTAAAGTGACGCTCAGATAAACAAGCCGCCCTCGTCTCCGATATTCAATCTCCAACCACAATAATCCTCCCTACACCATCTAGCAAACCTGCAACGCGTTTAATGTGTGATGTTAGAATTTAGTGCTTTGTCAAATCCCGCACTGCAGCGAACTGCCTGTCGAGGTTGAACTTTTCAAAGTCAGTCCCAACAATCATGAAGATCTCACTGATAACCAGTAGGCAGAAGGAGGTGCCCAGGGCAAGCTCGATAGCAAAGACCTTTGCGTATGCCTTCAACAATCTGATACGGGAGTTTTTGTCAAAAGTTCTCCATGCATCGAGCATGCCAAGAGCACCAGTTCCGCCAACTTCTTCTGGGACAACCTTTCCACCAAATGTACGATCGAATGGAACGATAGCCTCGTCGGTCTCGGGAAGAATGGATGCTTGAACGCGGGTCAAGATGACGTTGGCGGGGATGTAAATCGAGATTGCGAGCGCGCCAGCCAGGACCAATACAGATAGAGTCTTTGCGAAAGTCATAGTGAATTCGTGCTTGTTCATGCTCATGCAGTCCTCTGGCTGCATCTCGTGGATACCGTATGATTTGGCGAGGTAAAGAGGCAGCATGATGGTGAGCTCCTTAGCCAAGGCGAAATGGGCGGTGGGGATCATGACTTTCTTGACGGCGGCCATGTTTGGCATTCTCTGGTACCAGCGGAGAGGGCTTGGGTCCGAGATGACAATGGTTGTCCAGGCGAGGTAGAATGGAGCGCTGAGGACCATGGCGATGAAGTGGGCGAACATCACGGGCAGGAAGCTGGAGAAGAAGCCGATGTAGAATTGGAAAACTAGACCAGAAATGATTGACATGGACAGACCGCGGAATATAGCCAATTTGCCGCCTTTTGATCGTAGATGTTGGATGGTAGAGCGGAAGCTAGCAGTGATAGGTGCTTGTTTGACGACGAAAAGCTCAGCCTCTTGAGGATTAACTTTGGCGTCGGCATCGTCGGATTTGATGGGTTCGAAGAGGATGGCTTGAGGAGATTCGACCATAAGAAGTGTGGGAATGATGCGACTGTAGGTATATTGGACCTACCATATTGTTAGACGCTTCAACTATGATGTCGGAAGGGGGAGAGACGGCATACCATGAAGTCAGCTGCAGCAAAGAGGAGAAGAGTAGATACTATGAGCGCGACACCCCACGCTGGCATCTGGAACTCG
This sequence comes from Clarireedia sp. CPB17, assembly GCA_002242865.1. Taxonomy (NCBI): domain Eukaryota; kingdom Fungi; phylum Ascomycota; class Leotiomycetes; order Helotiales; family Rutstroemiaceae; genus Clarireedia; species Clarireedia sp. CPB17. Next base: position 10,044 of record LLKJ01001313.1, on the reverse strand, counting down.
ACGGGTTCTGAGACGTTGCCACCACTCGCCGAAAGACCTCGCCGAAGCAAAGGTCCTGCGAGAGTGTTGAAAGCCGACGCAACCATTGTGGCGAAGTTATCGAGTATTGGTTATTGACAGAGAAGACAACAGCTAATGAGATGAGAATTGGTTCAATGAAAATATAGGGATTTGTTGAAGGAAAGAGGAAGAGAGAATTGATGAAGAAGTGGAAGATGGACACTTTATTACGATACGAGGGACTTGACCACGCCGTACAATGTCATTGTCATTGTCTCTGTCTCGGACTGTGGCTCAGCAGTTGGAAGCCTAAGCTATTCCGGAAGCGGTTGATTACCTAATGCGTGGCCAGTAAGGAGTTGACATCGGAAATAGTTCAAGCCGCGCCGTGCTCAATATCCGGTGGCGTACGGACTTCGGTTGGCTGTTAGACAAAGGATTTACGGCTTTACACCAGATAGCCAATTAATTCGTTATGAACGGCTAAAATCATAACAATCTTTCCGGTTGGCGTTTCAAACCGGTGCAAGCTGCAACGTCTTCTAACCTCGAAGGGTTCTCTTCCTGTTGCTTCCAACACCATCACTGGACCGTCAGCAAACCCCGCCCAAGAACCTTACTGTACATCTCCCACTTCTGTCGTGCAATCCGCTGTCCGATATAAATAAGTTATCGCAAAACTAATATCCACAAGGCTGAAGTCAAGATAAAGAGCGGGTATTCTCCGTGATTAGAATCTTACAAAACACACGTAGATTCCCATTGGGTGAGTTAAGAGCCTCGCAACATTATCTTGTGCATCATTTACAATCAATCTACAAGACCTAATACCCTGCCTGCAACTCGATCCCATTCCTCATCCCATCTCTTCCTTCCCTCCTCTATAGCCCCTTTCTTTAATCTCGCCAATTCTTTACCACTCTGGTCCTTGAAAACCTCCTGCAGAATGTCGGTTAGATCTTCAGATGTGCCAAATCCCCATCCATTTACCCCTTCTTTAACCAACTCCGACCAACTCTCGTACTCATCATACCCAAGAACGGGTAACCCTGCCCCAAACATGTCTACCACCTTCATTGGGAGGTCAACCCCGCTACTACTCTTATGTAGGCACACTCCCAAGTCTGCGCATGCAAGCAACGAGGCGTAATCTTCTATGCTGAGCCATGCCGTGCGGATTGTAACGTTGACCAATTCATAGCTTTCTGACAGCTCCTCGATCTTCTGGAGAAACATTTCTTTCTGCGGACCCTTCCCTGTGATTATGGCAAGGATGGGGGGCACGTCGAATTCCGCGAAAGGACCATACTTGACTAGAGCATCAAGTAGAAGATTGAAATCTTCATCTGGCGTCCAAGATGTACTGCTCACCAATAACCGTAACTTACCACTCATTATGGCATCGGCGTAGTCTTTTGTTTCAGGCAACCTTTCGAGAAATGCGCGTCGCTTTGCTTCATCGGAGATGGGCTGGAAGATAGCGGCCGGTCGATCGTGAAGTGTGAAGATCGGAGACTTTATAGAGTAAGGCCTCTCTCGCAATTGACGCTCCATAGCATTGCTAACTGTGAAAGATACCGTCGGTGCCCATGACCCCAGGAATGATTCGTACCATTTATAAAGTCGAACAAAAATATGCTTGGGACCTCGAGTACCGGCAAGTATCGTCCATCCATAATTATGCCAATCGATTATTAAATGTGTATTTCGTAAGAAGCAGACGAGATATGCAATGAGAAAGGTGGGAATCGAAGGTGGGTTCTAGAAAAATTAGAAGAGTCTTCACCGGCTTTTGCAACGCCTACCTGGACCAAAAGCCACCTCGCTGGGTCTGTAGTATAACATAATGTAGCGAACAAGCTCCAGATCTGCCATAGCACCTTCAGTGGGCCAGCAAGTATGAACGGCAGCGAATCGTTCAGTAAAAAGGCTGGCGGTGGTGGTAAAGATACAATCGAGATCAGAGGGTGGTCGGTCAGGGCGGTGGGCAATTCTGAATCTGTGGTGGACCGTTAACAAGTGCACCCAGGAGCAAGAGTCTGCGGAGCACATACCATAGTATCCAATCAGATCCACGCGTCCGCCGTGCTTCGCTATGCTCATAGCATGGTACTGCATTCGAGGACTTCGTCCAATGTCTCCAAGAACCAAGACTTGAACCGAGATCTTGGGCTCAGTCGCTCCGTGGTTTGTCGTTGCCATTGGCGGTGAATGGTTTATGTAACGTTTGGGAATTGCTAGAAGAATGATCGTAACGATGGTTGAGAGAATTACGGATATTGTCAAGAGACTGTCTAGCATGTCGTTGCCTTCGGCGCACTCGTAGTGGTGTTTTAGATAGATTTCTTCCTCTAAATGTCCATATCTGCCAATGTGTGAAGTCGACTGAGCTTAGCAGATAGATCGTCTCTCAAACGCCTTGTATCTACTGACTCGTTATAAAAATATATTCACGAACGATGGGAGGGTTTGGAGAATTTCAAATATATTGCTGTCTTCACTCCACCTCACGATAAAAAAGCATCGGACATCGGCATTAGTGACAAATGGCTTCTGCTAGAGTGGCTTTAATTGCGGGTGAGACCCCTGCCTCTAAAGCCGATTATTCACAGATTGAGAAGATGGGATTAAAACTGAAAGGTTAACCCAATTGATTGGGTGAGATTGATTCCAAGATAGGAATATCACCGGAAAGGGTAGCAAATTCTATTTTCCAAGATCCAGGGGAACACCGCATCGCATCGCATTGTGCCTTGTTGACTTTCCTCAACGGTGAGTTCTTCACCTTCCTGTGCTGGTGGTAGAATCATCTGCCCAAGTATATGGCCTGTATATCATTTATCTTCTTGATACCTACCTTTCTTTTTATTTAGAACTTCCCAATCTCACTCTTTTGAACTCAATACTCCTCAACAGCGATAGGGAAAGCACGGAGAGATCCTTTGCCTTCATAGACGTCTTGCGCGAATTGCCGGAGATCAGTTCGAAGTACCCACTCGTGCCACTCAGCTATCTAAACCGCTCTATTGTCCAAGCTTTTTGCTGTCCTGTCCTCGGCGCATTCAACGACGCGAAGGCACAACGATCATAACGCATGTAGCAGAGTGTTGAAAACATACGGGTGGTGAAGCTCGTTCAATCGGTTCAATAATTTTAGAAGACATGGCTTCATCCTACGCTCTGCCGGCTTCTGCAATAACCAACAGCCATCATGGACATGGACATGGACATTCGCATTCACACTCGTCATCGCCCAGTCGAATGTCCCAATACTCTGCGAACCGATCGAGATCTTTGAATCAAAACGGAGGTCTACATACATCAATTCATACGCACTTTGAATCTCATCATGAACACGATCACGAACACGAACACAACCATAGTCATTCCCACTCTCATTCGCATGGCCATGGACACAAACACAATCACAGCCATGAGCATACAACATATACTCCTCCGTCACCGCCATATAGCAATGCGACTCCGATATCGAGTACGTATGAGAAGGGGCCCTCATTCTCAACATACGAACCTCCGGCAAATGATGTGAATGGCAAATCGCACGAACATCACCACGACCACCACGACCACCACGATCACCATGATCACCATGACCACCATGACCATCATGACCATTCTCATGGCACAACAGAGACCAAATCCCGATTCACAACCCTACTGCTGCCCCTCGTACAGCGCTGGCCCCTTCTTCACACCATTCTAGCGAGTAAAGACTCGAGAAGGATATTCTACTTTATGAGGCATGTTTCTCTGGACATGATGTTGAAACTAAACTGACGAGAGATAGTCTCAACTTTGCTTTCATGGTGGTTCAAGCATTCTACGGATTCGTTACGGATTCTCTTGGTCTGCTGAGCGACAGTATACACATGTTCTTCGATTGTTTGGCCTTGGGAGTGGGATTGTTTGCTGCAGTTGCAAGTAAATGGCCGCCAAGTGAGAGATTCCCTTATGGGTTTGGAAAGATTGAGAGTCTTTCAGGATTTGGGAACGGGGTGTTTCTGATGTGAGTATTATTTATGGCATGGGTATGAACTTTTTGCTGACAATTTCATAGGCTTATTAGCATCGAGATCATGATCGAGGCCACAGAAAGATTAGCGGAAGGTCGAGAAACGAAACGATTAATGGAGCTTTTTGTCGTCAGTTCTTTGGGATTGGCTGTCAACTTGGTGGGTATGGCTTGCTTTGGGCATCATGGGCATGCAGGACATGATCATGGACATGATCACGGACATGGCCACTCTCATGGTCACTCTCACGGTCATTCGGACTCCCATTCCCATGATAGCCATTGCGATCACGATAATAAGAAAAACGGCCAACTTTTACACGACGACCACTCACACTCCCACTCGCACGACCATTCCCACGATAACGAGAATATGCGGGGAATCTTTCTGCACGTCCTTGCGGACACGATGGGCAGTGCTGCAGTCATTGTTTCCACCCTACTTATCCATTTCCTGGGCTGGTCCGGCTGGGATCCTCTCGCCTCATGTCTCATCGCCGTTCTCATCTTCCTCTCCTCTATCCCCTTGGTCAAGAGCAGTGCAAGGAAGCTCCTACTTACTGTCCCAGATGATGTCGAGTATAATTTAAGAAACACCCTAGCTGGTGTTAGCGATCTTCGCGGAGTCCAGAGCTACACTGTGCCGCGGTTTTGGTTGGGAGATAAGAATGCTTTGAGCGAGAAGGAGTCGATATTAGGTGTTATGCACGTGGTTGCCACGAGAGGCTCGGATCTGGAGGATGTTTTGATGAGGACGAGAGCGTTCTTGTTGAGTAATGGGGTGGATGTGGTGGTGCAGGTGGAGAAAGATGGGGATGCGAGTTGTTGGTGTGGGGGCAGTGGTAGTCGGTCGAATACGGGCTCGAGATTTTCATAGACTTGATTGATGTTTTTATGGGAGTTTTCTGAATATAAATGATGGGAAATGAGAGATGAAGATGAGGATGGGGTGGACGGTAGGATACGATACCTTGTGTTTGTGCGTGGGTTTGGAGTGGTGTTTAGAAATATTATGAAGTATAACATAACGTAATTCTGAGTATGGCTGGCTGGTTCTGGTCTCTGCTTTTGTGATGAAGGGAAGGAAAATAGATGTGGAGTATGTGACATAGTTTGAATAGTGCAGGATGTGGTGTTCTTATTATATACATCTAAGATGCTGTAGACATAAGATTCTATATATCTACCATCGTGGAGAGGAGGATGAGGAGGATGCAGAACGGGACGGAAGCAATTAAAGTCAACAAGAACGACTTTCAGCTTCAGATATTCCCGAAGAGGAATCATTGATGAATGAAGAAGACTTTGACATATACGAAGAATTTAACAGATACCTAGCGGAGGGTGCGCCCGAGGATTTGCAAGTGTTTAGGTTATAACATTTCCCGCTCATTCCCACTGCTAACCTCCCCAAGTCGGCTTTCGGAACGATATTCCGTACTGTCAAAAGGAATACCACCCCGTGTACTGGTTGTCAACCAGCATACAGCTGACATCACTGTTGTTGTCTCGAAATACCGACCGAATTGCCTCTTTTCAGGGGGGAGAATAAACGCTTCTTCACCAGGTCTTGGAGCTGATCTCGCTTCTACGGTAAGCAGTACTCGACTATATCATTGCTACTGATACTCACCTGTTGTGTCCCTTGATTCTCTAGACATTCCTTTCTCTAGTCTGCCAAAAGACTCTCACAACTCGATATGAAGATCTCGAAAGTAGCATTGATATTTTTTCACTTTGGACACGTAGAGCGGGTTTTGGAGTCGTTAGTATCTTCACTGGTCCTCAACGTATATCGTATATTGAGAATGCCAGCAGGGGGGAGGGTTTACTTCGAAAACAAACCAAATTTGAGGATTGATATCGTTTAAAGTTGAATTATTTATGATTGTTGGAGTATATGGTCAGCCCTTACGGTTGGCGATTATAATGTTGAGAGCTAGACTGTAATCTTACTGAGTATCGCGGGGTATATCGTCGACGCGTTAATAGTTCGTTCTAGCTTCTCTAGTTAAGGTCAATATAAGTCTTATTTCCTCCAACTTCCTACTCTCTGGTTTCTATAGCATCTATAGGGGTGTCATCTTTTAATATTTTATAAATTGGATTTAATATCATTTATTGAAATTATAATATGAGCTTCTCGTAGGTATACCGTATTGGACCCAATCCGGTTAGGCCCAATGAGATTAGTGTACGTAAAGGCTCTGAACAGACCACACTTTAATTTCACCACCAAATTCCACTAGACTAGGCATCGGCATTCTTGTCGGACACTTGTAGACACCCCAATGGCGCATCCTATATCCATTCAAGAGACGATACCAAGCCGACAGGGAGTGATCGAGGAGGAGCCGGAGTCAGCTTTATCGTTCCGCTTCGGTGGTCGCCTGCAAGACTTGCTGCCCGAAATACTTGAGCTGATATGTGGGTACCTGATAGATAGATCAAACTCGTTCACCCGCGGTTTCCCGCGGCGGATGTACCACTTTCGCCTTACATGCCGACTGATTCAATCAAAGACGCATGATTTCTTCTGTAGAATGGCCTTCCACAAGGTCATCGTGCGTCTCAACTCCAACGGACTTTCCAAGCTTAAGGCTATCTCCGATCATGCGAATTTGGCTTCCAAAGTCCACCAGATATTCATCTCGGGCCAAGATGAGGGATTATCTGCTTGGAAATACGAGGACGCTATCCACACTGCTGCATCTACGACTGTATCTGCATTTGAACGCGAGAGAGCCATTGAGGAGATAAACAATGCTCGGTCTGAACAAGCTGATAAAGGCTTCCTTGAGCGTTCTGCCACCGATGGAATTATCATGGTCTCTGCTTTTCAGCGTCTTCCAAACTTGCAGATCGTCTTTCTATCTTCTATGCAAGTTGGAGAACGCCACATGTCCATTAGGCGCAAGTATAGTGGCGAGGGGCAATCGATGAATCACATTTTTTCCATGGTTCTATCGAGTGTAGCATATGCTAACCTGCGGCCAAAAGAGTTTCGCATGGACATGTGGGGCGGCATTGATATCGGGGGAGTGTCGATTTCGGCATTAGAAGTTTACCCGCCGCTGCCAGAATGCTTATCTGAGCTGCAGACCCTAAATCTGCGGCTTGAAACTGAGGACAACCTTTATGATAGTACGTAGAAAGAGAACAGTAACTCACACAGACAGTTACATGCGCTAAATTGTCTTTAAAGGTCCAGAAAAATGGCAAAATCACCTCGCGGCGTTTCTCGGTCTGTGCCCAAAACTGCGCTGTCTTGCTTTACGCTTTAGCAACGATTGGAAGAACACGGAAGCTATCTTCCACAATGTGGCGGCCAATGTCCGGTTTAAGTATCTGGAAAAATTCACTTTGCAGAACGTAAGATGTGCAGGCCAGGATCTACGCAAATTTCTGCAATACCACACGTCCCTTCAAACGCTAGAACTTGCGACACTGGACGTTGTTGGTACTACGTCTTTTGGCAATGTACTTCAGGTTTTGGAAACAGGGAATACTAAGCTACAGTTATTCAAGTGCAACCAAATCGCAGAGAACTCCCACCGTCTTTACCTTGAGTCGCTTGGCAAAATTGAGACTGTCAAAGGGATACACGGTTATACCACATTCCGCGGCGAAGAACTGGGCTTCTTCGACGATTTTGAGTTTATTCAAGGGCCTTTCAAATATCTCTGGGAGGCCGAAGAATGGGAGGGTGTACAGCAGAAGATCAAGCTTATAAGAGAAGACCTGCGTGTATCTAACCTCTTGTATCACTCGGACCACGAGATAGGCTGGATAACTTGGGCCTATTAGATAGATATAGAAGACCGTTGGTCGAAGAGAAAGAAGTGAGGATCCTGCAGGTCTGTGCAGTGTGGAATGGCTGGGTAGATTGGAGTTCATGTGTGGTCCCAACTGTATGCTTATTTGTTTTTCAAAACCCTTTCACATTTAGGCATCAATGTTGATCTTGTCGGAGTCGCGAGACAGGCAGATATCAAATGGCGTGTAAAGCGAAAGTCCTCTTTCGAGAAATGTGAGAAATCTACTCTATATGAGTAGATCTCTATAAAACATACCAAAGTATCACTTTTGGGTTACCTATGAAGTTTGGGTTTGAGAACCGTTCTTGTCACTCAAGTGCGTGTGTGGCCGAACGAGTCATCTTGTAGTACTTCTCATGACTTGTAACGGTAAACTCTGTGCTCAATATCTCTTGTGAAGCATTTCATTTGATGTCTAATTCATTTGTTGCTTTACTGTAGGAAAACCCCGTTTTTGGTCATACAAGCTCGTGGAGAGAACCTAAAGAGCGCTGAGAAAACGATTTTGTATACTCAGGATTATATACGTGCGAAGAATTCTAAAGAGCCCAGATAATCCAGATTATTTCATTTTGCAGTTTAATTCAATATTCACTTCCTTCAAGATTAAGGAAATAAAAACAAACGCGGAGTGCAGAATACGATCCGAATGGTGCGGAACTTGGGGTTACACATACGAAGTTATCGCACAGCACCAAAAATGGTGTGTTATATCTGTATTCAGAGCATCAAATGGAGAAATAATATCCTAGTCTATCGCTCATATCAGCAGCTTGCTTTCATGAATATTGTAATGAAAGTCCGAAGCTGTACAAGTGAAGAACCAAGAATGGTAGAGCCCACTTGGTATTGGAAGAGCGAACATCATGATTCACGAATGTCTGTACTGAAACACCGACATCGAGACATGAAAAATTGCGACACTGTATCTAATTCTTATGCTAAGAATTGGAGCTATATGATTCAACGACTACTGACATTCCCATATTCTCTCTGCAGAGCTCAAACACCCTACTTTTTCTCTTCCTTTCCCTTTCCTGAAGTTCCTGAAGCTTCTCCTTTCTTACTTGTTTTCTTCTGTAAAACAGCCTTTATATCTTCTTTATCAACTGCATTCTTCGTTTTGACAGAGCCTCTAATAAGTTCGATTTTGATCCCATGCGTATTTAATGCATGTTTGACCAATGTCTCATCGTAATTAGTCTCGAATTTACATTCTTTATTTATACCCAAAGCCTTACATATATATGGTAGTGCGTTTCCGTGACTCTTGGCTTTATGTGCATTGAGCTTTTCCTTTTTAGAAAATGATAGATAGCAGCCTGCCTGATTGCAGGACCACGGGTTCTCAGCGTCGCTGCGGTCGGTGTTGTCGCCGTAGTCGGATACGGATTCGGGTTTGCGGCCTTTGCCTTTGTTACGGCTGCTTGATGGTGCGGATGACATGTTTTATAATGAGATTCGAATAAGAATAAGTCTCGTGTGTTGTTGAGTGATAGTATTTTGCTTTAGACGCAAGATTTGTGAGAACGAAGCTTGATTTTGAATTTAAAAAAGCTTGAAGTTGGTGCGTAGGACAAGGCAGGATAGAAAGTTTATGTGATTGATTTGATTGTGAATAGTTCAGTAAGATGGCAGCTCAGCAGCTCTTATTTATATGTCTGTGATTGTTGTTCCTAACTAAAATTAGAATATGTATCTGAAACTTCCCTGACCCTATTGTCGGTCGACATTCTAATTGCAATGCTATCGAAACGGCCGGCTGAGTAAGCTTACCCATCCAACCAAGAATTACTTCCCCAAAAAGCTCATTTCCAATATTATTGTAATCAACCAACTTTGCCTCATCCGAATTAACTCTCTTCCCGACTCGCCTGACCGTCTTCCTGCTTCCATCTTCTTTTTTGATGTCCAGCTCATTCATGGGCATTAAATCAAATGATCACAGCTACTTCCCATCCATTCTCTTGGGGGTAGAAAAAAAACGCCGATTTGGGATAATAGATTGGAGCTGATTACTATTATCGAACGAATATCTAAAAGGCTCTAAGATATCAAATATATTGGATATATTACTGTCGAAGAGATATCCTACAGACTCTAAGAGATTAGAATATTTTTATTGTTCAAATGTCTTTTATGTACTGAGAGTCTATACCTCAGATCGGCCTGTTTTTTCTACCCTGAAGAGCC
>LLKJ01001312.1:0-10401 GCA_002242865.1 Clarireedia sp. CPB17 | reverse complement strand
GGAGAATAGGAGAGGGATAGAAGGGGGGTAATAAGAGAAGAGAAGGGAAGGGGGAGGATGATGAGGGAAGGGAAATTTTGGTGGGAGACTCCGAGGAGAAAGGAGAGTGACAAGACAGTAGTATGACAGTGAGAGTAGTAGAAACAAGAAAGAGAATCAACAATAAAGTCCACTGAAGTGAGCCGCTCCAAATAATCCACCGCAACGAACAACAAGCAATCACAATCAGTAAACCCTTCCCCCCAGCATCTCCCCTTCTCAAAGTAAACTCCCACATCTCCCTGACCAGCCAGACCCGCCAGCCCAACTCATCACATGTATATATGGAACCCTCGACATTTTTCAACCCCACATTCTCCGACTCAGAAAAGGACAGAACAAAACATCCACAACTCCAGAAAAAGGAAGAAAACAAACAGGCCCCATCAAAGTGTCAAGATATAAAGAAAATCCTACTCACGGGACAAAACCTTCAAATTCTTGATGAAGGAAGGAACACTGACGTCGTAGAGCGAGAGAGACATGATGATGATGGGTTTTATTTGTTGCTTGAGTGAATGATGTGATGAAGAATAAACTTTCTGAATCCAATAAAGCAGGAGTATGAGAAGCTTTATATAGAGAAACTGAAGTGAAGTAAAAAGAAGCTCTTAGAACCATCCGTCATTTCATCCCTTCTTATCTCCCAAAAGGCCACGCACTGACACTGACACCGGTACTCGACTTCCCCCTCTCCCCGCTGTTTACCCTTCCTTTCTCAAACCATCAAACTCCACTCTTTCTACAGTACCGTACAACTCTCCTGAATCTCCACAAAGGCTGTTACCGCCAGCCAAGAAAATATTACAAATCAGAAATAACCAGCTACAGGGAATAGTTAAGCGGCTGAAAAGGGTTTCCCCGCCGGGCGGCGGAGCGTGCGGAGCCACCATAAAGTCTCCCGATTTATAAGCTTTAGGTCAACGACCTCTCTCTTAGTGCGTACACTGACCTCACCGCTTCTATACCATACGGAAAAAGCCAGGCGTGAAAAATATCCTTGGAGACAAGGACTGTTTATGCATGATATGTTACACCGATGAAGGGTTTGATTTCCAAGCAAGAGAGACACGGTATGAGACGAGGTATGGGATTGAAGAAAAGAAAAATCTGGTACTGTATTTGATTCTGTACTAGGTATATGAGTGAGATAAATATATATCTCACTATGATGCCGTGTTGTGTCTATACTCCTTGGTAAACACAAAACATGCCTTGTCCCGCCCTCCTCTGTACTCCTTGCTGAAAAAATCCCACCATATACGCAATCGCTTTGAACCCTTCTATACTCTTTTTGTTCTCCGAGAAATGCAAGAAAAAGGGAAGAGAAGAGATGGGAGCGTGCTACATATTGATCCCAAAAAAATAAAGGCAAAACCCGAGGAGTAAGTCATATCCAACGCCAATTGACAAAGGGAATTCGTTAAGATTTGAGCAGGTCGTAAAGTAGGGATGTTTGGAGCGAAGATTCATGTCGGACGTTGAAGATTGTGGCGTGAAGAGTGTGTGGATGGGACGTTGACATCATGTCCTCGTGGTGTTCGACTAGCATGCGTGGAGGAGGCGGGGTAGGATTTGTCCGTAATGAATGGGGAAAGGTGTAACGCTATGGAGAGGACACTGAGGCTGAAACATGTTAGTACTACTACTGAGAAGTTTGGTGACAAGGATTCCTGGTGACGTGTAACTCACTGGTTTGTGTCTCTTCATTCTGTGAAGCTTCAGGTACTGAGCAGACCAACACACGAGGAAAGATAACACCATGCCAATGAAACCCATTGCCGGTAAACTCGGCATAAGTTGTTCAGCGAAAGAGCTAAAGATGAAGCACAACGAATCATATGTCCAAAGACCAAATGCTAGCAGTAGGAGCAAGGTAGAAATCACAAATAGGAGTTTCTGACGAGAAAGATTCTGTTGGAGCTTGAAACAACGATGTGAATTGGGAGCAGTGAAGGCACGCTTTGCTCGCCAGGAGATAGTAGACGAGTATCTTCCATAACGGTCTCCTCCAGGCTGTGTAGAATCATAGGCATATTGATTAGAGGTTCTAGTACTAGTGCTTGGGTACATGCCTGTACCGCCGCCATCATACATATCGCCATTCGCCTCGTCCGTGGTATATTGACTATTGTTCGTATTTGTACCTAGATCGGATTCGAGGTCTGAATATGGATTGAAGTATCCATAGAACAGCGAAGTGTTATCGAATGTAAAGAGTGGGGCAGGCTGCCTGTTTGGAGGCTCTGGTGGGTACGATGGGAGCCGTATAAAATGACCGCAGACATTTACTCTGATTTCATGATTGCAGTCTGTGCAAAGGCCCTGATAATCGTGCAGCCTACAACAGTTGGTGCAAATATTCCGATGACAAGGGTTGATCCTAGTAAAAGGGAAATGCTCATTCGCGAAGTGATTTTGGAGAGCCTCATCGTCCCAAAATCTCCTCGGGCAAGAGCCACCAAAGAAAGAACAATACAATATGTCGTTATGCCAGAATCCGAGGGGAAACTGACTCTTATTTTGACATGGAGAGTAGTAATCTTCCACCTGGGCTCTTTGATCTGCGGACTGAGACCCATATTGAGCATGTATAGATTGGGTCGGACCAGAAATATCTGACAGTGGATCACCTGCAGTCGGCGAGAGAACCAATTCAGAAGGTAGCTCAGGGTCATCGAAGTTATCACCGATACCCATGAGTGCGTCATTAGTAAGAATTGTTGGGTTCACTGGTGTTGATTGTCCTGATACAACATCTCTAGTATAATCTTGCTGGTCGTGTGCGGATCTTTCCTGCTGGTCCTCGGGCTTCTGGAGAAGAACACGCTCTAAACTTTCAATGTCGTGGTGATCCAAGGAGCACTATAGGAATCGACGTTAGAGCACATCCCGTGTTATGACGCTAAACTTACTGCAATGCCTTTATTCCTGCAGACTGTACATGCTCCCAAGTATCGAATCAAAGCGGTCTTGGCCTTCCCAGCAGGACCGAACTTCTTTCGGGTGCGTTGCGCTACCGTATGCCCACTATAAGTTTCATACTCGTTCTTGCGCTTTGGTTTTCTGGATGAGTGACTGTCGAACGACATAACCGACGATATGTCTGTTGCTGCATCGTTGGTGCTGTATTGAGTTTGCCCTCTAGAGGACTGCGATGGACTATAAGGCGGCCTGGGATATGTTTGCAGGTTCGAACCTGTGCTGCTGGGTGTTGGCGATATGGAACTCGTGTCGGGCGACCGCTGTGCCAATGCTTCTTGCATTAAGAAAACCTTGTATAGCTCAACAGCCTTTTGTACTCTGCTAGGAGATATAGGCTTTCGCTCATATTGAAGAGATTGCTCCGAGGTAGTGGGCGTTGTAAGTGATAAGGAAGGACGGCCGGCGTAGGTTCTGCTTGAGGACGAAGATCTCTGATGAGGTCGCGGTCGGGGTCGTGCCCCGTGCGTTGAAGGAGGGGGTCGCAGATGGGTCGTAGAGGGAGGTCGATACATTCTGGCCCTGATACCGAGTGAAGGTTGGTGGTGATTGTTAGGAGGCCGTATAGTGGAAAGCGAAGTACAGTGCAATCGAGGCTGCAGGCTAGAGTAGATATGAGATGGACTTGGAACAGGACAAGAGCTATATATGCTGAGGCTCTAATGTGCCAGGGCCGGAGGGTACTCGATAAGAAAAGAACAAGGCGTGAGAGAGATGCGAAAGCGAAATCTACTTGGCCTTATAGGTATGTGAGGAGCAAAAGGGCTCGAGGGGAACTTTTGGACGCTACAGTCCATATCCGTAGGAGAAGGCTCTCAGTCTCGGTGAGGCAGATGGTTGCCCAACCTATTTAGACGAACCATACGTGGTGAGCCAGGATCTGTTTCGGTGTAAGTGCTCCAAGAACAATCAGTCGAGTAATCAAGTAGCCATTTCGAGTAGGCGGATATCATGAGATGGGTACGAATCAATTCCGTGATGATCTCGAGGTTGCTGATGTTTGTAATGGACCTAGACGCAAACAGTGAAGGAACGTGAGGCGGTGCAGATAATAAATTGGATTGCCTCTTTCGCGAGCGATAAGAGGACAGGAGCGGATGTCTCGAACGATGTGGCTGGTGGATACCTGCGTGGGGAGGGGGGTTATTGCTCAGTAAATGCGCAATTGACCTCGGAAGAAGCACAGATCAAGTAACAATTCACGGGTAATACTGGTAGCTGGATGTATACGTCCGACTGCAATTTGTGTCATGTGTCATGTGTCATCTGTACATACTCGGTGCATACTCTAAAGTTCGAAAAGGAGCTTTTACTGATACGGGTGATTGCGGCAGCCATGCTCGCAAGGACACCACATACTAAACCTTTCTGTCAACGAATGCAGAATCGGGCGCAGATGACGGGATCGTTGGTGGCATGCTGGCGAAGTGGCGAAAAGGAAATGAGAGCGGTGATGATGAGGTGTGTGGCGAAGCAATAAACAAAAGAAAAACCAAGTTTCTCCTCTACTTGAAACGTATTAACAGTATCAACGCCCGCCGAGTGAGGTTCTTAGTGCCCTGCGTGAGGAGGAATACGAGACGTATTTTGCGAAAATGGCTCCCGCCTCCCATCCAGACAGCCTCGGCCTCTTCAATTTTAAGCCTCACCCCTTTCGCAAAGTGCACAATGACGAGTGAAAATGGAAGCTTCTGGTACTTGATCATTGATCAATGATAATACGTATTTTGCATCAATAGAAAAACGCCCATGGAGATTAGACGCACTCCCGTTTCCATTCGTTGTGGGGCAGAAGGCTAAACAGGAAGAAGGGCGGCTGAAGTTGCTGAACCCTCTTCAGATTGCGTTGGCGGCCTCCACGACCCAAACAAATCGAACGACTCTCGACTCCAGGGGCCCTTCTCTTCCGAATTCGGATTTCCTACTACATTGGAATTGTTTGCGCCGCCCCTGCTAATTGTTTCCAAGGGCGGTGGAGCCATAATATTTGCGCCTGTGGCCAAGGCTGGCAAAGTCTTTTTTGCTGTGTTCGAGATTGACATTCCACGCGTTGCGGGGTTGATTAGTCTCGGCCTTGATGGGCCCTGTCCTGTGACACCACCTTGATTGGGGACTTTTGCCATTTGGGTGACTGAAACAAAACCGCGCCCCGTCGGATTGCTTTCTGGGATAACTGGGACCGAGGCAATCGACTCCACAGTATCAAAGGAAAGCTTAACTGGCGGTGACGTCGCCCTACTATGATCATTGATGAAGCTCGGGTTCTTCGCAACAGGAACCCGGTCACTTTGTCCCGCGGCAGGCATAAGCTTCGCCATGAATCGACCCGTCGCAACAAAATTTAAGCCATTTGATGTTCCAAGAAGTAGAGGGGCGTCGTTGCGAGCAGTTTGCGAGCGGTCGAGACTGCCTGTAGCCCCGGATAATACTGTCGCTGACCCAATACTTCTCATCCTAAGATTCGAATTTTTGGCGTCGTCCTCTCTATCCCCCTTGAGTTGTTGAAGACATGTACCTTTGTCTTTCGGTCCTAATTCATCCGGGGCATCATTCATTAGTCCTTCAATATTATTGATAGATATATTTGCCGGAGGTTCTTTGGACTGTCTCATAGTCGCTGCAGTAGGCTGTGCAGTCATTCCTGATCTCTCTGTAATAACGAATGTGGTTACTTCGCTGTGGCCTCTGACTTGGCCTATAGGTGGAGAGAGGTGTGCACTATTTGATCGCTTTTCCCTAATGGCCGGGGGCTCACCAACCTCTACTCCTGCGTTACCTGCGAGCTCCCGACGAATCTCTGTTTCTGAACCAAAAACTCGAGATGAGGAACCAATCACCTCTCCGGGGTTTTCATTATTATTTTCGATTACTTCAGACTCAGGCACTTCTAGGGCTTGCTCTGGGCCACCCTTTTCGGCTCCTTGCTGCTTTAATACTTTACCGTTGATCGCACCGCGCGGGCCCGGAGATGTGCTCCGGCGTTGGTGAAGCATCGTTTTCATCTTCGCGTTATGTGATGAAAAGGATTGAACGCTTGTTAGTCGATTAGAGGTTAGGTCCGCCTCATTGGTTTGAAGATCAAGCTCCAAATCTGAGAAATCAGGTAGCTGCCCTCCACCATACCCTGGAAGCTCGGATGAGCCACGGATGTCTTTTCTGGGAATTGGATCCCTCGTCAGCTCACTCGAGAAACTGGCGTTGGCACTTGATGAATAATTGGCAGTCATTGAAGTAAAGGGCTCTGGCCGCCTCAAGGAGGGAGGCGAGCGGTTGCCAGGTTGTTCCAAAAACATCATCTTTTTACTTCTTGGCCGCGACCTGATGCGCAAAGAGGAATGAGGCTTTTCCGCTTCTTGCTGCTGGAAGGAGTGGGTACTCGCTGGCTGTCGAAGCAAAGGTCTGCTTTCCGTCGAAACCTCGGGTGTAGGAGAGGATGAACGAAAAACGGGTGTAGGAAGCTTCTTTTGAGGCTCCTTCAACTTCTGTGTGATTTTTCGAGATTTGGATGATATCACAGGCTTTGGCTTTATTGAAGGCATGTTAGTGTGATTATCATCAGACGACGTGTCCATAGAGAGGTCAATAGTTTGAGGGGGGTTCCGTCTTGAAACTGATGTTGCACCTGTGTTCTTCACCACAGTTGTAGAGAGTGATAACGATGCACCTGTCAGACTGCTCGCATAACCGCTACGAGCTGGCTCCCTTCTTCTTGCCTGTCCTCGACTCTTTGGATGAGTTTCCCGTCCCGTATCTACTGTTGATTCGTGTCTCCTTGTAAACGACCCTTCTGTCTGGATTCCCGGTTCTTGTCCATTGTTGTTGTCGTCTGTTCGTTGCATAGATTTGAGTTTCAAGGGCCCGTGTCGAAGGGTTCCTGTACTCGAAGGTTTCTGTGTAAAAGATAGGGTGGCGCCCATAAGATTCTGTGCAAAACCACTTTTACTTGGTGCAGGCTCATTGGCTTTCCTCCTTTTCGCAGGTCGTGGGCTCTCATTTTCATCAGGCATACCGACCTTTAGCAGTTGCCGTTGTTCGAATGGTGATGTATCAGACACGAGAGCCTTCCCGTAGTGCCCCGTCGGAGTGCCTAGAATCGCATTCAGTGGTTTTGGTCTCAAATGAGCTGCAGCGATGCTCTGCGATCTAATGGCAAAATCTGGTCGTGCGGGTGACGAATCCCCGTGTTTGGCGGCAAATCTCTCTTCCCTCTCTTTAACCCTCTTATCAATAAGGTCGGTAAGATCTTGTTCCTTTTTCTCAAGATATTCGGAAACTTCGACCAAGATGCCGCCTCTTTCCAATTCTAGCTCGTCGCCTTCGTTAAGTTCCGTCTTCTCCCGCCAATGTGTATCTCCTACGTAATTCGACCTTTCATCGTAAACCATAACCCGCCGATTGAAGGTATGATATTTAAGTCGCCCATCTTGCCAGCGCTTCTGTTTCCTTCGGGTATCGGCAGTCCATAGACAGCGAAATTCGAGGACGGGTGCGGTGTTTTGGTCTTGGGGAACGTCCATAGACATGGGAATACTGGAAGAAAGAGCCGGCATCTTGGATATGAAGATCAGCTAATTTGCATTTCAGGTCCACATTTCTTCAATTGTTGGGCATCTGCTGGATTGATCAAAACGTCAGGTACCTATCGAGATTATTGCCCAAGAAGAAAGGTCAACCGGAGAAGCGCGACGCGGTGTCAAACGCGACTAACCCCCGCGGTCACCTGATGATAAGCGATAAGCAATAAAGCTTAGGAGATGATAGTGCAGGTGGCCCCGCTTGGTTGTGGAATACCAAAACTGTATTTTTATATCACGAAAATTCCAAGTTTCAGATGTCTAATATCTGAAGGGTCCTAGATATTGAGGACCCCAAAATAAAATACAGAGAGATTTCTAGTAATTTAGTTGCAGGACTTGAATAGTTCTGAAAAATAGCTTTTTACACTTTTTGATTTTAGTGTGCCATGACTGGCACGACTAAGCGGGGCCGCATGTACAGATCGCTCCCGAAATCTACTATACATTTTCACCGAATACAACGTCTATCGGTTGTCGATTATATATATAAGTAGGACGATACTTCAACTTGGCTGAGACTATGCTAATGCTCAACCGGTGGAATAGGTGGTGAAGGCATGCACTAGGGAAAGTGGCTTCTAACCTCATTTCATATAGGAAAAGAGAATCCTATCTAAGGTAGTTGTAGTCTCAACCTCTTTACGAAATCCTTCGCCTCGTCAATTGATTTCCGATCTTCCGGGTTCCATCACTCAGGCTGTATCTTCACAGGTTTATCCCATGGCGCACAACCGTCTGGCCAGACTACTTTACCCTCGTCCTCGGCACTCCACCATCCTCGACCACCAGCGCGCGCATCTCCATGCAAGCTCAGGTCCCTTGTCCTGATCATCATACCAGACAGGCTTCTTGATAAATCGATCATCTTCTTCCTTGGAATAATCCTCAAGTCAAAAGCAATCATCTGCCCCGGTAGTGTAGATACCATCTGTGGACTTCTTAAGCCCAGGATCAAGGAGATGGTCGGCATGTCGCGTAGGCTTTGGATAATCTTGACAGTAAACATCATGAATTTGTTCGTAGCTCTTTGCTTCCGCCATTGTACGGGCTGTGAAAAGACCACGAGCGATTAGTGGTTCGATACTATATGGGTCATCCAAAGAAGCGTAATACATCATCAACTCGCCCCAGAACACATCATGGTCGACGAGCTCATCATAGCCTACGCCGATGGATTAGTCCTTTCATTAGAGAGAATAAAAATGACAATGCACTGTACCAGGAGCAATGATACGAAAAATATATTCAAAGACGCAAGCTAACTGTTCATTCTCCCAGACTGAGAAATAATTGAAGAATATTCTATTTTGATCCGATGGTGAATTGAAACGAAAGAGGGGTTGATTTTCGTGAACCATATAACAAAAGAATTGAAAGCGATAGAAAGCTCGTTGAATCCTCCATTTTCCCTTGTCTGAGGCTGAACGTTGCCTTATTGTTATTGAGTTGTCTTTTGTGAACATGCGAGATGCAAAAGCTTTCGATATGAAATCATCCGTGAAATAAACAACTTGAGAATGGAGTTTGCTCAGGAACAGCACATCGCAAATCCTCAAGTTGGACTGGCCTTTGAGCTCGATATTTCGGCAGTTCTCAAGAAAACAATTACCATTTTCGTCGAGGACATCACCGCTGGTGAGCACCCGGCGGGAGATTAGAGCAGTTAGAAGTGATTTAGGTAGCACCTCGAACCTATCTCATTAGTGAGGACTTGCTTAAGAATGAGTTGGTCTGCCGCGACGAAAGCGTAATATATGGCTTTGCACGTGAGGATGATGGACGCTAGATCAGGGACATTGTCGATGAAACACTGGATAGCTTGTATCGCTTCGACGGGAAGTGCCTCAAGCCTGCTCTTTGATTCTTCCATGTTGTATGATTATATGGTTGAAAGCATCAGGACTAGGATTATGACCTTGGTGAGTCAAAGGATTATGGCCTTAGCGTTCATACTGTAACCTTATCTCAGTTGTAAACTCAGACGTAAGCGAATAGGATTTAAGCGAACAAGGGGGTCTTTAGTGTCAGGGAGTTGGAAGAGGCTTGTATTAAGTATAATAACGTAGCCTTTTTAAAGAGTTTGTTTATATCGGCGCTCTTGGAGCTGGGAGCGGGAGCCAGTAGCCAGGAGCCAGGAGCTAGAAGCTAGGTAGTAGGAGCCAGGAGCCAGAAGCCAGAAGCTAGGAACTAATATTAATATCAAGAATACTATTTAGGACTTGTTCATAGGCTGAGAAATGGATAATAAGAGTATAGCAATTTTTGGTTTTCTGAAAAGTGACAATAGGGGAATAAAGAAGAGGGTGGAAGTATTCTTATTCTTATTATCTTTTTCATTTTCTTTAATTTAGTGAAATATAAGGTTATTCCCTAGTGATTTAATACTAGATCTTATCATCAGGTCTTGTTACTAGGTTTAGACCTAGTATTAAATCATTATAATACTCTTACTTATTCTCTAAGTTAGTCTATAGCGAACTCTAAATCTCGTTTATATGCCGGAGATAGAAAGGAACCGGCCAAAAAGGGTTTAGTAGCTTCTTAATACTGAGAATAATAAATTAGAAAGAGTTATTGAAATCTTTAAGCACGCACTGGTATACGACCAGCTGGAAGTACCATATTAAGTAGGCTACGAAATAGGTACCCATGGGTGGGTAATTGTACCCCCTCAACCCACCCATATACCCAAGCAGGGGTGGCACCAGGGTGGCATACCCCCTATAAGGGCCCGTGACAGCAATGGGTGGGTTGAGGAGGAGCAATAACCCACCCATGGATGCCCCAACCCAGTGGGTACCCA
>LLKJ01000125.1:0-65614 GCA_002242865.1 Clarireedia sp. CPB17 | reverse complement strand
GCTTTAGGGTGGGGCAACGCTGACTGCGGGGTTCTTCAGGGTCTGAATCGCATGAAATTACTGTTTATGGGAATTCCATAGAAGGAGCCGACCATATATTCTACTCCCTGTAGTTTTGGGTAATCTTATGAACCATGTAATCATTTCTCTAGATATCGTCAAAGGAAGCATTTCCTTTTGTTTCTTGACTCTTACATATCGTTAAGTATATATCTCGCACCTCCTCCTTTTACATCGCATCAAGTCGCCATCTTAGATCCAGACGAGTGCTTGATTTCTTCCAAGCGCAATGAGGTAAGATACTGTATATTCAGGCTATATACAGACCAAGACGCCTATCCAGTTCCAGAACCGCTGAACAAAAGTCCATACGGGCACAGCAAAGCGTCGAGGGCTAGGAAATGGACAGGATGAATTGAAGTAAATATTCGAGCATAGGATCGGACCTGGAACGCGAAATCATGTCGGGCAATTCATTGGAGAAATCGAGTCCTCTCAACGCGGTCGCCACAAATGAACAAGGCGCATCCAACTTGCAAGCCATCTCAACCACCAACAGTAGTCCATTCTCCTTGTCTGCAGTTGACCCGGTCAATGTGCAAATCCGAAACCTTTCCGTCGACGTGGATATATCCCCATCAGCATTCTCAATACAAAAATATCTGCCGCGCAAGAAAGGTCAAGATGGAGTCGCCACATCCACCACGAAACAGATTCTGCACTCAGTCTCTGCCTCGATGCCCGTCGGCACACTCACAGCGATTATCGGAGGAAGTGGCTCGGGCAAAACAACCATGTTGAATACAATGGCAGAACGAATGACGAGTGGGAGGTTGTCAATTGGCGGAACGACGACGTTCAATGGTATGAGTGGCGTGCACAGCGTTCGGAGCGCATATGTTATGCAACAAGATATATTATTACCAACCCTCACGGTTCGCGAAACGTTACAATTCGCTGCGGATTTGCGACTTCCGCCACCGACGACACAAGAGGAACGAAAGAAGATTGTAGAGGAGGTAATACTGGAGCTTGGGTTGAAGGAATGCGCAAATACGAGGATCGGAAATACACTACATAAAGGTTGTTCCGGGGGTGAGAAGAGGAGGACCAGTATTGGTGTTCAATTGTTGAGTAACCCGAGCGTGCTGTTTTTGGATGAGCCCACGACAGGTTTGGACGCTACGAGTGCTTTTCAGTTGGTGAGAACACTGAAAGGGCTGGCTAAGAGGGGTCGGACTATTGTAACGACGATACATCAACCTAGATCTGAAATATGGGGCATGTTTGATGGGTTGGTCATCTTGACAAGAGGTAGCCCAGTGTATTCTGGGGCAGCATCGAATTGCTTGCCTTGGTTTAGTGGTCTTGGAATGGAATTACCAGCTTTCGTCAACCCAGCAGAGTTTCTCATTGATATCGCAGCCATCGATAATAGATCGCCTGAGCTAGAAGCTGAATCAGCAGAGAGGGTTAATCGTTTAAAATTTGCTTGGGTGGAGGAGAACGCAAGGCTATTCCAGGACAATGAGAAGAAAGTCACAGATATGACGCCAACACAGAATACCTCGACTACTGGGAGTTCACAGCAACACTCGCCATTCATTCGGCAAATACGCGTTTTGACAGCTCGTACCCTACTAACCACATACCGTGATCCGATGGGGATGGGGGGCTCCCTTGTTGAAGCCATCGGTATGGGGATCATGAGTGGCTGGGTATTCTTCAACCTGAGTGAAGATCTATCGGGTATTCGCAGTCGTGAGGGGGCGCTTTATAATGCTGCCGCGTTACAAGGTTATCTGATCTTGCTGTTTGAGACCTATCGTCTAACCATAGACATTCAAGTGTTTGACCGGGAGAACAATGAAAATGTGGTCGATGTTATCCCATTTCTACTAAGTAGAAGACTGGCAAGATTCTTCACCGAAGATCTACCTGTTCCACTACTTTTCTCCCTCATCTTCTACTGGATGGCGGGATTTAGGGCCGAAGCATCCACTTTCCTCACGTTCTTCTCGATTGTCTTGCTATGCCAATACATCGCGGTTTCTTTTGCCATGACTTGTGTAGCAGCGATCAGGAATTTTCCCGGCGCTTCTCTCATTGCGAACATGGGCTACACAGTCCAGAGCTTTGCATGCGGATTCTTTATCCAGAGCAATTCCATACCAGTCTATATGCGCTGGCTGAAATGGACCGCATATTGTTTCTATGCATTTGGAGCTTTATGCGCCAATGAATTCGTTGGTCAATTCTACGATTGCCCTTATCCAGGAGGCGAATCGAACCCTGAATGTGCTGAGTATACTGGTGAATTTATCATAGATTCATTGGGATTCCCTCACGATTGGATCCAAAGGCCAATTGTCATATTGCTTTGCTACGCAATCATGTTTTATGTTCTGGCGGGCATTGGCTTGCGATTTATTAAAGTCGAAATGACGATTGCGAGAGCGAGAGGATCGGATACCGATTTGTCTGCTGGGAAGGAGAAGATGAAAGCCAGATCGGCGGCGGAGGTTAGGACTGTAAGTAGATTTCTATACAATCTTAATATTCCTTTCTGGAACGTTTTCCTCAGGTGTGAACTTATATGAGGACATATCAACGACATGCACGTCGTGGAGCTCCCATGGGAAAATTGTATCTTACACGTCCTTCATGAACGTCACTAACACCAGACTTTCAGGTAGATATTCGTCTCGACAAGTTCACTCTGGATCTGGACAAAAGAAATATATGGGGTAAGAAGTTACCTACGAAGACCATCTTGCATCCCATCAACGCAACTTTTCAAGCCGGTGCGCTCAATATTATCATGGGCCCATCTGGGTCTGGAAAGACTTCACTTCTCAACTCCATGGCCTTGCGTCTTCACAACACTCTGGGTACCAAATATCGTCCTAACGGCAACATGACCTTCAACGGAGCGGTGCCCTCGAATTCTGTCATTAGATCGGTGTGTTGCTACGTATGCCAGGATGATGATGCACTTCTTTCCTCTTTGACAGTTCGAGAAACTCTACATTTCGCTGCTGGTCTTCGTCTTCCAACTTTCATGACGAAAGAACAGAAGCGTCAACGTGCTGAAGATGTTCTCTTGAAGATGGGCCTCAAGGATTGCGCAGACAACCTCATTGGTTCTGATCTTATCAAAGGTATCTCAGGAGGCGAGAAGCGTCGAGTAACAATTGCGGTTCAGATACTGACGGATCCAAGAGTGAGTTGAACAGTCTATTTCATCTGGTGCCACTTCAAATTCTAGGAAGAAAACAAGCTAATTCCGCATAATCAGGTACTTCTACTTGATGAACCAACATCTGGCCTAGATGCATTTACAGCCAGCTCAATTATGGAAGTCCTCCAAGGTCTTGCGCAAGAAGGTCGTACCTTAATCCTAACCATCCATCAATCCCGATCCGACATCTTCAAACACTTTGGTACAGTTCTCCTTCTCGCCCGCGGCGGTTTCCCTGTCTACGCAGGAAAAGGGAATGGCATGCTCTCTCATTTCGACGCCCTCGGATTTCCCTGCCCCACCACCACCAATCCAGCAGACTTTGCTCTCGACCTTATCACCATTGATCTCCAAAAGTCCAGTCGAGAAGAAGCAACTCGTACCACTGTCCGCACTCTTATCGATTCCTGGTCGTCAGGAGACTACATGAAAGCTATCATCCCAACCACCATTAACACCCCCGCCGAACTCGGCTCCCTCGTCCGCAAAACCTCCGGCTTCTTCTCCGCATATCCCATCCTCGTACACAGAGCATCCATTAACTTCCGTCGACAACCACCTCTTCTCGCCGCCCGCATTATGCAGGTCGTCGGTCTAAGTATTATCCTCACTCTCTTCTTCGCGCCCCTCAAGCACGACTACTACTCTGTGCAAACGCGCTTCGGATTCATCCAAGAATTCTGCGCATTTTACTTCGTTGGTATGCTGCAGAATGTAGCTATCTATCCAAATGAGAAGGATGTTTTCTACAGAGAAAACGATGACGGCATATACAGCGTGGAAGCTTTCTTCGCGCAGTACATCACTCTGGAGATAC
Organism: Clarireedia sp. CPB17; assembly: GCA_002242865.1. Classification (NCBI taxonomy): domain Eukaryota; kingdom Fungi; phylum Ascomycota; class Leotiomycetes; order Helotiales; family Rutstroemiaceae; genus Clarireedia; species Clarireedia sp. CPB17. Next base: position 61,556 of record LLKJ01000125.1, on the reverse strand, counting down.
CGTTTGAGATCATCACTTCGTTCATTTTCGCCATTTTGACGGATCTAGCGGCGGGGTTACCGAGGAATGCGAAGGTTTTCTTTGTATGCTTTTTTAATTGCTTTTGTATTGTTAACTGTGGAGAGAGTTTGGGAATTATGGTATGTTCTCTTCACTTTCCTCATCCTTCCTCCAAACTTCTATAATTGAAACGGCAAAAAGGAAGATAGAACCATTCATTCTAACCAAATTTCCAGTTCAACACACTCTTCTCCCACACCGGCTTCGCCGTCAACCTCACCAGCGTCTTCCTCTCCATCGCACAATTCATGTCCGGCATCCTCTCCATCAACATGCCCACCTTTCTCCAAGATATCAACTACCTGTCTCCGATCCGCTATGCTATCCGCAATCTGGCTCCATACACTTTAAGAGATATCCACTTTACGTGTACGGAGGCGCAGAGATTACCCTCGGGGAAGTGTCCAATCGTGGATGGACGCCAGGCGTTGAGACTCTATGGGCTGGATGAAGATCCACTATGGAATCTTGTCGCGTTGGGCATTTGTACGATTGTTTATAGGTGCGTCGCATGGGGGCTACTGAAGGTCGCTAGGGGGAATTGGGGGGAGGGCAGCTGGTGGAAGAAGTTGAGAGGGAGGAATGATGCTTAAGAGATGGAGAATCATTATTCTTAGATCGTGGGTGGAAGCGCTCTACACTACATACAACAGGCTCTATATCTTTGCACCAGTGAGTAGGCTGGCTGTATTGTTATCTTTGTACATCTTAGCCCTACATATTTTTTTCACACCATATACCCAAACCCTTCGAATGCACACAGCACATACATAGCCTACATATACATAGCATACAAATGATGCCACGCTTACTCCGCACTATACAGCAACACAACATCAACCCTCACGTGCCAAGTAAAACCTCCCTTCAAACCCTACGCATGCAATTCGTACATTCAGCATCTCATTTCCCCATCATGATCCACCTATCTCATTCAAACCCATTTCATGCACAGCTTACTCATCTTTGCTTTGACGTATATCTCCGCGGCCTACCCCATCGTCCATATCAGGCGAATGGCCACGAATAGCCTACCTCGAATGTTGTCTGCTTATATAATGTTTTGAATAGCCTATGACTCGTCATCTGTGTGACACCATACTTTCTGTGTTGATATCCCATTCTCTTCGTCGCAATGGAGCAGCCGTGCGTTGATTAGTTTGGTATGCGGTGGTGTGGTGTGGTGTGGATGAGATGAGATGAGATGGGATGAGATGAGATGGGATGAGATGAGATGAGATATGCCGCGAGAATTCCACATCTTCCCTACCTACCATCCTGCGGTCCGTCGCTCTGGTTGACTAACCGACTAGCTCGGATGCTATTTGCTCGGAGCAGTTATAAATTCTCCCGCTTGCAACGCCATCCGGATGGCGATCTAGCATGTCGGCACAGTCAGTGATCTTACCCCGCTGGGCTATAGTTAGATAACGATCGGGTATGCGGGTTGGGAGTGAGTGGAGAGGTATTTAGGGTGTTTTTTTGGAGGCGGTGGCTTGCAGAAATAGCGTTCCCAGTCGTGGAAACTGTACAGTGTCTTTATATCGCACCATCAACCGTGCAGGATATTTGGAAACATACAAACTGAAGTGCATACAAATAGTCAGATAGGTGCAGTTTGCCATCCTAAGTACCGGACAAAGAAGTGGATATAGAGCCATTTTGACTATATTGGCCTGTGAGAGGAGCTTGTGGCGTGATGGTTGGTATAGGCTTGTGTATGGGGTACATGGTCAGTGTGAATACAGATAGTCTGATTAATCCCTCTATTCTAAGTAACTAATACTGTACGTGTCTATAGAGTTTTTGCGGATATTAGATGGTCGCTGGCGAAGGATTCGAAGGAAGAATATCACCAGTGCTCGAGTGAAGCCAGTGTGCTACTTTTGTTCGAACTTAGATAATTTATATACAGCTTGAAGCGCGAAGCGCTAGCAGGAGTCTGGAGGGAGTAGTAGAGTAGACTTGGATAGAATAGTCAAGAGGTGTGTGTAACTGCGTTGAAGGGTCGTGGGGATCTAGTGGATATTCAGACAACGATATATTGTAATTTTAAGTTGTGTATGTTCTACTGAATATACAATGTCAACCATTTCTCTGTTTTTCCAAGATAGTGCTCCAGTAGGCAGAAATATATGGAGCCACCGCGGCCAGGAGGTTGGTTGCACGCTATTAACCTCGGCGCGAAGTCGAGCTTAAGGGCGAGGTTCTAGAAGACGTATGGAGTATAAAGTACTAGTTGGATGTTTGTAGAAAAGAGTGTAAGTCTGAGGGAGTGGAATCGAGTTTCATGAGATAGAGAGAGAGGACGGCATATGGAGAGAGTGATAATTGAGGATTGGGAGTGAAGAAGGACGAAATTAAATTAGAAAATAGTCCCCATGAGAACTACACTTCCATGACATGGAATACGGAGGTCTCTGGAGTTTGAATTCAATAGGTTAGTGGCGCGCCGACATCCTGACTTTGGGGGACGAGTGCGAAGTTGATGAAACTCAGACCTGTATAGACTGATCGTTAGACTCTAGAAGCTGCCATTAACTGTGGAATCGTGAAGATCTTGAGATTTGAAACTAGGGAAGAGGTTGATAGAAGCTTAGAATTTAACATTCAGCGTTTCATGAATTGTATTGGAAATAATGAGTATATTCAGGTCTCCTGTTGGAATCTAGGGAGGAACGGTGATCATACACAGTGTGATTTTAGAAAATTTGGTAAATTTAATGATTCAAATTGCGAATTGCTATACAAAGGGGTAAAGTATAAGAGAAATGAAAAGAAGCAAAAATCTGTCTAAATGCAGTATCCGTCAGTTGAGCAAAGTCTAGGTAAGGATAGCGAAGATAAAATAAAGTTTCGGTGGTAGAAACTGTAGAAACCTGATTGATTGACATGACTAGCTTGATCTATCTTCCCCCCACCGGATTTTACCCATCTTTCCAACTTTGAACTGAAGGGATAGAGAAAGAGAAAGTAAAATATAACTGGAAAATTGGCATACAAAGTGGGAATTCTCCATGACCACTGCAATCCTACCAGTCGTAGACTATGGTAGATCATCGTCAGATTAGGAGGATTGGCACCAAGAATGTTTTACGTGAGTGTAGAGAGGTATATGGAAATTCGGATACAGCGAAAGGCGTGCAGAATACAGGGAGGGTGACTCGGAGCATGGTAGTTTACTTAGATCGATCGTTAATAATGGGGAAGATCTACATGTCTTAGTATTGCTAAGCATCCTACGAATGTTTACATATACTGAAGGAGGCTGATCTAATGCGGACAGAATAGAGATATTACCCTCAGTAGACTGTCTACTTGTAAGAGTGATGGGGGTTTGGACTGGGGGGAAGGTCCGGTTGGCGAAAAGTGCCTGGGAGTATGAGGGATACTGGGGCATTTTTGTAGCTTTACGTGAAGTTTCTCTCTTAGAGATCTTCACCGCTGGCTAAATCCTAATACTCCTGCATATCCCTTCACTTTAGACAGCTTTTAAATAAAGGTATGCGCTATTGTAGACATTTCCAGCAGACAGATGTCCGAAGCCGATCTGAATGAAGCCATACAAGCGATAAAGGTCTTGTCGATGGGGATACTTGGTGTCAGGGATGAGGCTTAAAGTAGCAAGCAGCACGAAGACTAGGGGGCGCTAAATCGTATAATCTAGGCTATTCAATCTGCATAAGAACACAGATCTCGGATTATGGCGTATCACCTAGCCCTAACGGTTATTGAAGGTACGTAGCCACGGGTAATAAGCTTATTTAGCTCTGATTACCTACAGACAAGTATGGGATCACTTCACCTAGTTCTCTGGAAGGCATATAATGTATTTTCCAGCGCAGACTAGCTCCATTTTAGGTGATACTGTGTCCTGTATCCTTACTGTGTAGGTGCTAACTAGGACTGCTACCAAGGAAAGCAGCAATACACGTACAAATGGAACATTATCAAAATAAAGAAATCCAAGAAAACCAGGGACCTGGATCAGGATAGCGATGGATGTTTTAGCGTTCAGCATGCTCTGCAGTAAACCTTTCCACTGCAATTAATATGGATAGCTCATATCCAGTCAAACGTTGCAACGCCTGCTTTGTGGTGGCGACGTAATGAAGACTCTGGAGAATAGGAAGAAGGTAAGGGTAAGTCTGCGTAAGTATAAACCTACCGTCGATCAATCTCACAGTTAACTATCGGCGAATATTATCTCCGACTGCCGCATGCCGGCAAGACTGCAGGGCACAACCAACGTTAAAGGTGCGTGAAGCTATTCAACAAACCTTGTGTCTCACTACATGATCTTGATTACCATTCCCCGTCCACCCAGAAAATTGAATTCGATATCCCAATCACGGAATGAACAGGCCGCCGACTTCCGGACAATCGGAGAAACGGTTAACGGCATGGGAATGTAGGGTGATTATGCATATTATAAGTGCTGATGAATGCTCAATGACATCAGATGAGGTGAGACGGGGATGAGGTGAGCGGGAAAAGGTAGGGCGGAGTGGACAGGCGACAAGGCGGAAGAACAGGGGAACGGGGTGTAGAAGAGGAAGCTCGGAAGATGATGTGATATTTGTGGGGTTTTGAATCAGTACGGTTCTCCGAAATCGTGCTGTAGTCTCTATGCGGTATATTTGCACGGGGAGTGGAGGTGAAGAATACCGACAGACAGAGGCTTGGCAGCCTCCATGGGGTATCTTGGCATTTCCTGGTGTGACGACAGAAGAGCCTCACGCAGACAAGGAGAAGCTCGGTCAGCGGAGATGATAATTTGACGTAAGTATATCTCGGGAACTGCGACCTAACGATGAAATCCTTTGAATTCATGGCTGGCTCTGAGAGATTGTAAATCGCGTCCTGGTTATGAGATCGAGTTCAACGCTAGTGACTGGAACCCCCGCTGCCGCTGCCGCTGTAGATGCAAGTCATCGTTGCTTCGTACGGAATGCTAGCCTGGCTGACGATCTGGCTACTGAAACCACTTGATCCGAGGCTTGGGAAATGACATTTTGTCTCTTTGTGGAAGTTACGTGGAGATTACTAATCTTTGGGTATGTCCGCGCATCAGTATATGTAACTCTGACATTACTGATAGTGTGCATACTTCAGACAAAGATATGGTTCGACAGTAGTACGGCTGACACCCACACCCACTGTAGAGATCTTGGCTGACTGACGTCTGAATGGACGCGCACTTCGACCCTGCGCAATGTGAAATTCTCACAAAACGCGCGGCATCATCCATGGCAACGAATCTTCACGACAACCATGTTCTCATATCTTCTAAACCTCGTGGGTCTAGAAGAATGTTTGCGCGAATATCATGGGTTGTCATCCTTCAGATGATCGTGGCAACATATGGCATCATTTGCACATGTAACTATCAAAAAGACCGTTGCAATTGACAGCGGAACCTAGCTCGGATGGTCTTTCTTACATGCCTGCATGTGTTAAGTGGTACAGTGGCAGCTACCAGCTCGTTTCAACACTCACTGGAGATTGCTAAGAGGTTGGTGCATCGCCCTGTTCTGGTTAATAGTTGTATGATAACTCCGGAGGGCTGCATCAACGCACCGACGATAATTTTCAGCAATTTGAGATCGTTGATATGCCTCTTGGCCATGGAATGTGCGACGGAAGCTAACCGTTAGACATATCTCAGCCTGACGGGCTAACGGTTTCCTGAAAACACGCCATAAAATAGGGGTCATGATCGGCCACGACCCGTTCCTTAAGTTTATGGGCAGGGTGGTAACAGCAGCCATCAAACTGCATCTGGTTTCAGAAACTTTTACGAACTATCTTTCAATGGGTAGCAGAACACAATAGTTAGCTGGACGCGTATGATAGTGTTCACCTAGGAAGTTAGCCCATCCACGTAGATCGTAGTCGTTGTCCAGGGTCAGGATGATGAACCCCAAGCAAGTACGGCTGCCTTCAGGATGGCGCTCAGCAGTGACTTTTTGCCGGCCTATTAGTGGATCTCTGCGCAGTATCAAGACGACCGAGTAAGTTCGGCTGGCATTTCCAGCTCACAAATCGTTGATCACTATGCATGGGGTGGTATGTTTGTTTCAAGTTTAAGTGTGAAGAAAAGTAGTAACCCAAGACAATAGATGAATGGCTTGAACCACAGGTCATAGCTTCTGCATATATCGGTGCTTAGAATTATACTTCAAGTACGGAAGTTTGGCTCAGCCAGAGTGAGACTGCCCTGTAAGAATCTATAAGAAGCCTGTAGGATATATAAGATTATGGGGCACTAATTTAAAACCCTGCACTACAGCGATGAATACGCTGTAATATTGCCCTGTTAGGAAATTAAGCCTGATTTACAGGGCAGTCTCAACCAAACTTCCGTAAATGGTAATGTGGTTCTCTCCACACGAGGCGCATAACCTCGGCTATGCCATTCTTCTTGCTGCAATACCTCGTACGTACTGTACTGTACGTACGAGGTATTGCAGATGCTTGGCGCCACTATATGTCGGATATCGGGGCTTGAAGTACCTCGCTTTTCGTCGTCCCGCAATTCTGAGCTGTTACGTCCGAAGTAGAATAGATTCCAATGCAAAGCAAGGCTGTGTTCAAAAGCTGAGGGACCATGCTATATTTATCGCTCTAAGCTTTTGCCAGCGATTCCCTTAGTCTATACGTGGTTCTATGGATTCATGCCGAATATACAGTAGCGGTAGTGAAGTGAAAAAACTACCTTGTATCATTACCACGGGCTTCTCGGAGCTTACGGGAACACAGCATAGTATAGGACAACCAAACCTCGGAGGCCTCAGCCGAGCACAGTACGAGTTATATCCCCCGGGAATGTGTACAAAGTGTTTCCAACAGACTTGTTGGCAAGTCCAAGTCCATGAGCCGTGTAGGCTGTGTTTGGAGGTGTACATCGGTTCGGACGTGGGGTGTCCCAGCTGATATCGGGAAGGAATATAAGCGGAAGTGCGACACGTCATTGCCGGCTCTGACAAAACGCCTGTGAAACCATCCCCCACGGAAAGCTGGGTGGGGATTTATCTGAAACATAAAATCCGAAGACATTGGGAAGGCTTAAACTTCATGAGGAATAAGAAGGCACTGGATACCGATAAGAGTTACGTTGGTGGCGTTCGGAAGTCCGCATCAACTGTTCCGGTAAGGAGATTCGGGAGCGACAGGAATGTGGAAGAGGTGTCCGTGAAGCGATTGAACATGGAATCGAGTCTCCTGTGGGACGGCAGGAAAGTAAATCTGGTAGATTGTGTGTTATATAGATGAAAGATCTACAATTCTATGTGAGCCAGAGGTGTATAGATTTTTGGCTTGGACTTCTTACAATTGTGGATTAAGGGCAATGGAGAGCCTGTTTTCACGAGAAATGTCTCCTTTGAGCTATCAAGGCCAGTAACTGCAGCTTTGGATCTCTTCGGCCGAATCCTTCCTACGGCATTGCCAATAACCAGGTATCGATCGCATGAACATTGGATTGCGTCTGAGTTGCGCCCTACCCCTCCCCTGTTTCTCTACTCCTTCGCAGTATCTCCGACTAATATCAAGTTTTTGACCCTATCGCCATGGGCCAGAAGTACCCATGAGCGGGCAAACGGTCCGAGATAATGCAGAGAATAACAACGAGCAAGCACCAGGGCAGAAAGTGAGCACATTTCTTCACCCTCGCTGCCGTCCTGGATCCTGTTCTTGAGACAAGAGGTGAAGCAAATGTTTGGTAACGCAGCCCTCAAAAGTTCGTACCCCAGAATGTCAACGAGACGGTGTTGGAGGAATAAGCTGAGGCGGGGATACGATCTGCGATTTTGTTAAGGGCGTGAATGCGGGGAGCTGAAGGAGAGGACATGGGGAATGCTCAGAGATAACCTACGAAACATGAATCCCCAGATTCTTTCGCATCGCGGGGTCCTTCCTTGTTTGAATTCCTCCTCAGATACAGGATAGGGGCAAGGATAGGAGAAGCATTCACCGAGGGTTGACTGCCAGGCCATTCCTCCTCTTTCTTCGGGACGTCCCGAAATGGCAACATTGGTGCTTTATTTGCTTCCGCGAACTCGGAAGCTGTCGGTCGATATCTTTGCTCAAACAAATCATGCCTGTTCGTATTTTGACTTCTCGTTTCTCACTAGGTACATTTTTGTACACGTTTTCTTTCGTTTATTCGTCCCATAAGGCACACACTAACAAGGCCACGCCTTTAGGATGCAGAGTCTCACCGTCCCCTTTCGGGAAACTGATATGGAAATCACAGCATGAGTGGGTGGGCTACACATGCTTCATACAGCCTTCTCGATGTATATCTACGAGCTCAAGCCACGATATTTGATACCAGTCCCCACATGCAGCATATTTCCCATTTGGAATATTGGTGTGCATTTGCTGTGCAATTGGCGCGCAGGGTGTATCGGTTCAGGGGTATGGAAATCGTTCGGGTTGGGATTATCGTCTATCTACCTACTTCGTAAGTGGTAGTAGATAATGTACCGTGCTCGCAGTCCTGGTACAGTACCTTTTGCACACACGCTCGCACACTCTCACTCTCCCTGGCTTGCACGGCTGCCATACTTGAGTAGGGTACAGCGATGTGGTTTCTCGTACGCTGTTCCAATCATTAATATCGAATCATCATTCGCTACTCAATGACGTGCATGATCCGGAAAAGCTCCTTACAAGCTTCTTGCCTTCCCTCATCTATATCCTAGCTATTAATATCTGCACTAATCCTGCGTGTACCTTATTCTGAGTTTACTAGGCTTACAGGGCGTAATAGGCTAGATTGGCTTATTTTGTTCCGTGCTAGCCCGTGCAAAAGCCTTCTGTGGGTCTTCTCTTAAGTTATGGTGCAACGTCGTTTGCTTTGCGAATCATTTCCCCGACAACCTCGGATTAGGTCTTGATAAAACCTGCCTGAGCCTATTGGAGCAGACTCGGAACACTGAGCACAGCAAATCGTTAACAGGCTGCACCACCTAGTAGCAAACCTTGAACAGCACACCTACCAAACCACACAACGCACACACACACAAATGCACTAGACACGCTAGCACTAGGAATACTAAACGAGTACTAGCTTGGCCCATTACTTTTCGTAGATCTTCGGGACCGTAACACATTTGCTGTTATCTTAATCCAACGGCTTGATCACACCTCTATCGGTACTCCCATCTCCACACAGATCTCTAGCTACATTCCCATCCTATCTAGGTAATCTAAGTAGCTCTTTTGATCCATTGCAAATTAGATTCTGCAACTACACTACTTGTGCTCCCACTACTTCCTGCTACCATACACCTCGCTCGAACGCAACGGAATCTTGCATAATCACACTACAAACGAGCTTTTAATTACATCCCGCGTCGATTGCATACACGTGGGGCTTCATATCGTCCAAGAAAGATGATGATTTGAAATGCAATGATATTGTGACATGGATTCTGCAGGTAACAAGACTTCTGGTTGAGACCTCATTTGTTGAGATTTCTGACACACGTTCGAGAAGATGAATTCTCTTGACGAGATATACACTGCTCCTATGAGCTTTACGCATGGGTACCTACAGGAATACTTATTGAAAATGATACTACATATGTACCAAAGCTGTTCTACCTCAGCTGCTTGCCAAGATCCCAGAGAAAGCAGCTCGCCAGCGTGAATGGAGCCATTTCACCAGATCGACACGAGGGGGCCTGGTCCATGTACCGCTACAATGCACGAGAAAAAACACCTCTGAGATCCTTTTAACTAACCAGCGGTACTGCAACTGTTACTAATGAGTCAGCCTCAAGTCACTTCTATGTTCGCACCAAGCTTTCACGATGGCCCACAAAGCCACAGCATTTGTCCATACGACCTTTCCGTAAATGGTCGGCGAGGATTATACAGAGTTCTCCAGGGCCCCCTGGTAGACTCAAGAGCATGGTCTGACATGTTCATACGGCATAAGATGCTCGGTGCTTGGCCCCTCTATTATTAACCCTCCCAAATGTTATTGCTCTTTTGAGCCCTGTATACAGCCCTGGCTTCCTTCATATCTCCGCCACACACATACATCACTGCTCACTCTAGAGCTAGAGCAAGGTCTTAAACGTCTTTTAAGCGTCCGATATCCTGAAGACTGAAAACATATATGGAAACGACGAGAAGGGAACCAAAGTATCAGTTCAACGTTAAATGGAGAATATGATTTTCTGCACATATTGTGGAAAGAGTTTTACTCGAAAGGAACATCTGGAGAGGCATATACCAAGTCGTGAGCATTCTGAATCAGTCTTGTCATTACTACTTTATGAACTCATGTTACTGACACTACATTGTTGCCAGATACGAACGTGAAGCCACATAGGTGTAGCCTGTGCCAACTATCATTCCCTAGAAGGTATTACCGCTGGAATACCTTATCATGATAGGAGAGTCGGCCTTTGCTAACGTTGAATTGCTAGGGATCTACTACAGAGACACCATTCTACCTACCATGAAGCGAAGGACCCGATGGAGCCCTTACCAGGAGGTGTGCCAACCGTGAATGGACGAACACCGATTGCATGTATCAACTGCGCGAGTGCGAAGACGGGTTGTGATAAACGAGTTCCTTGTTCAAGGTGCGCGGAGAAGAACTTGCCATGTGCAAGCAGATATGCCCGACGGTCGTCCAAAGCTGCGAACCGAGTTTCGACCTCACAGAAAAAGACCCCACCACCTCAGCAACCACCGACAGGCCACGAACCGATGGATCAAGATATGCCACCAAAAGAAACATTTTCTGAAACCGACGTCAGTCCCCACAACACCTCAATAGATCCCCAGTTCACAGAATTATCGCACGCCCACGCCGATCATAATATACACGATCTTAGCTTTACGCTTGACGGGTTTGGAAATTCTCCAAATGGAAATATCGGCGTGGACCATTCAATGTTCGTCAACAAAGACCCTCTCAATGGAAATATCAACTACCAGGACTTAATGGCATGGAGTCAGTATCCGTTAGACCTTGAAATATACTCGATGGGAAATGAGATCCCTCACAATTTAGCACTGCCGGCATTCTTAGAATCAAGTGATACATCGTCGAACTCTGGGGCGATGATTTCAGGGTCGATACATCCATCCCCTTCTATATCTCATGCGAAGAGTTCTAGTATCTCGTCCCAGGGAGAAGCGAACCGACAAGTCAAGCAAGCGGAAACTTCGGTCGATCATAATGCCACGGACTTTGAGCTTCTTCTAGCTGCAGAATCAGCCTGGCCACTTGCTCGGTGTAACCCCCGTCCTCTTTCCAGCTTATCACCAAGAACAGCAATCACATACCTCGAGAACTTGGAACAACGATCCAACCACGACAGTACTTGGGAGACATTGGATCATGATGTAACGCCAGCAGATATCCATTTTGGAGGTGGTATATCGGTGGTTTCTGTCAGTGCTAGTACTCGGGATAGGATAATTGCCATTACGCAAAGCTTTTTACATACTGCTCTGGAGACTCACAGAGGAGGCATGAAGAGTTGGGCGAAGACATCCAGCTATCCAAGTCCCGACGGGGGATTTAATTTTCTCGTCCTACCGCCCTCCAACGTTCTGGAATATTTTCTTCGCAGCCACGTTAGCAGCTTAGCTCCGTACTACACTCTTATCAGCGGTGGTACCCTCGACCCGAATGAGCTGGTGCTGAACAATCAAACATCCACCCTACTCTTACTGCTGATGATAGCACACGGTGCAGCAGCTCTTCCGACAGCTGAAGCTAGGTGTCTGACTGCAGGCTTGACTGAGGCTTGCCGGATTTCCCTGTTCAAAATCATGGAGAAGGACGTCGAGTTATCAGCTGATCCAATCGTACTAAAGTGCGCATTGCTTTTTACAATCCTTGGCGCGTGGGGTGGTGATGCGTCACACATGAACTTGGCCATGGCCCAACGAGGGATGTATCTTGCCGTGAGTGTTTCTCCACACCCACGATAATCTACGCCGAATACTGACAACATTCAATATAGATGCTAAAGCATGCGAGAATGCTAGAGCCTCATTTGCCATTGACACCCACATTTCCCGACCATTCGAACCCGGAAAAACAGTGGAGGATCTGGCTACAACGAGAAAAGAAAAGCAGGTATGGCGTCTCATTTTGGGATCGTGAATTATTTGTCCTACTTATGGCGTGTCTCATCTCCCCACATTAGGTACATTACTCAGGCATGTAAAAGCTGATAAGGTTTAGGTTGGTCTACAACTGGACAATGGTCGACCAAGAGCTGAGCTTATTCCACGATACTGCACCTATAATGTCCATCACCGAACTCGAGACTCCAATGCCAGGTCCAGAGTGTCTGTGGCTTGCCAAGGATGCTAATGAATGGGCGACAATGGTCCAGCAAACATACATTGGCACGGACTGGCTTCTCAATCCGAGCTCTTTAGGAACCCCGCCCGTAGGACCCTCTTTGTGCGACCTTTTCCGAGACATGTTGTGCGATAACATTGAAAGACGGTATGGTCAATTGTCACCACTTCAACTTAAGCTCTTACTGCATCCGCTTCACAGCTCGCTATGTCATCTGAACCAATCTTTAAGCTGTTACTCGGATGTATTCAGCTCTCGGCAAGGCACGAGAACTGTGACAAAGGCTTCCAACTTATTACGTTTAGAGGAGGCGCAATCATTACTACAGAAATGGTATGACCTCTGCGCATATCACTCTAAGGCCGACCCGAACTGCCCTGTTACACGTGCGAACCTCGTTCTTTACCATCTTGTCAGCTTGAATGCTGTCACTTCTTTCCCCGAGATTGAACGGCTCGCTCGGAAGGAAGATTTTGATGGTACGACTGCGGAAATTTTACTTCGTTACAAGCGATGCATCTACCAGCCGGGTGAGGCTCTATTCCATTGCGGGCAGGTTATCCGTCTCGTGACCTCAATGCCAAAAGAGGGACGTCCCCACTGGTGGTCTGTCGCCATCTATCGTGCCACCATGATTTTGTGGCTTGAGAGTGTAGCACGGCGAGAGAGGCACACACCGGGAATGGAGAAAACCTCAATGTTTCCGATCGATGCTGTGACTCCAGATGATCCCTCGGTAAGATCTTATCTTTGGAGTGGGGCTGGTGTGCCAGTACTCAGCAGAGGCGACGGGTATGTGGAACTTCACAAGCCTGATGATGTCTTGAATCACTGCATCTCTTTACTGGAAACTGGTGTTACACTACGGATGTTAGACGGCATACGGCGAAAGCTACAGACATTCTCTAGGAGTTGGGGTATGGACACGGTTATGATGCAGCAATATACATAAAGACAAGGGCATTTACAGGAGTTCTGGGATCTTTAATTCTCCGGACCTGGGAGGAATATTCTACGCACCCTTGCATCATGGAGGCTGTTTTCCTTTCACAGGGCGTATGCTACGTTACCTGCACAAATTTGTATTTTGTTATGATGTACTTCAATATAGATTCACATGAAGTATCCTTCACTTGCATGCTGGGATGGTAATTGGAAGTCACGGCCATGTTGGAGTCTCAAGCCGAATTTACCAATATCAAGATTCTCTTCCACTTGCAATATGCAACTTACTCCAGGATTAAGTGATCTATAGTGTAGTCATTCACCCCAGTCGATATGTGTGCATCATTTAATGCACTAAGGCAACTGAGATCTGGAACGATTTACAAAACTTTGGCCCAGATAAAGAAACTAGGAGGGTTGGATACCATACCTCGGCATTCGCATTTAGTAGTCGCCATCCGATTACTCAGACTACCAGGCATGATATTCATGCAATGCCAGATTAGAATGCATTGGGAGATAGACAATCTCGCAGCAGAACGCACTATTACACTCATTCATGCCTCTATTAACAAAAGGCCTTAACATGAGCAGCCCTTTCAGATTATTTAGGTGGCCTAGAGATGATGTGAATGGATTCTGGGAAGTATTCATTCAAGATTACAGTGTGGTCGTAGATCCAATGAAACAGCCTGGAGCTCGCCGGACATCCGGTGGGGTATCCCGCCACACCAATCTTCAACCAGTCAACATCAGCGGAAATCCTTCCGTGCGCCAATAAAGATGCTCGAAGGAACCGAGATGCAAAGTGATTGGATCATCTTGGGCGTCACTCACATGGATCTTAACCGAGGATCGCCCTTCGACCAAAAATCAACCTCCTTCCCCGTGACTATTGTTTCAAAGCGTTCTATATTATTTGATAACGGGTTCATCTCTGGAGACAGTTAGGCAGTTGACTATCAATTTATAGGGTCAAGATTATCTCGGAGAATATCTCACGCAAGTTGTCGGAAGATACGATCTTCCAACTCTCGTTTGGAAAGGAATCCCATGGTTCCAATCAGGCCGCTCGCAGCCGGCGACCCTATCCCGTCAGCCGTATTATGCAAGTGAGACCGTATTCCACTACCACACAATGTCTCTGGGCAGGGTAAATTCTCTTATCACAGGCTCAGATTGTGGTGTGGTTATCGGAATCCTACTACACCACCATAGCTAGCCAGCCCCAAAGCTCCATTCGCCTCTAATGTACCTATGCTGGAAGGTTGGCTACAATTTCGTGATGCTTGGCTATCAGCAGATAGCCATGTTTTTCATGGAGCATGTACTCTATTCGATACTGGTGCTATCTATGTGTGCAGATGAGATGGATGATGCCTATATTTTGACTCGCTGCATGGTACCAATACCTGTACGGGCATGGATGTCAGCAGCGATGAGCCTTCGTAATGAGAAGCTGCGACTCGTCTCAATCGTACTCGGTTACGGGAAGGGAAGCAGGATATCGCAGCAGCGGGGAGCAAAAGCCTTCCTGCAATATTTCCTGTGTCTAGTATCAGATTGTGTCGATGATGCCCAAATCTCTGGTCGTTGTTAACAGCACATCATGTTGGCGGCAGCCACGGCTTGACTCATTCTCACGGTTCATCATTCATTGTCTTTATTCTCGCAAGATATACCAGTACAATCTGATGTATACTGACTCGAAACGGTCGTGATAAGGTTTTTACGTCAGAACTAACTACCAAATCAACGCCAGCCTCGACATAATCCCGCCAAGAGCGCCTCCCGAGACCATGACCCTACTGCCTTTATTTTCATTTTGATAACGTCTCACCAACTTTTAGTGAAGAATATCGTAAATCACCAAGTGTAGGAAGGACATGGTGGCTGTGTGCCTTACTGCACGGAAAACTCATTGACACGTTTTTTGAAGGGAGGCTTTCAGATTCTCGATCTGAGACGCCAAATGCCATATTTTCTTCTCTTAAACCTGATCGCACATTACTTCTATAAGAAATTAACTTTCTGATCTAAGTGGTTCATCGTCATTGGCCTGTCCGTCTCAACAATTACGTTTTCTAGAAGTCAATTTTATGGAGTTGCCCCTATTTTACTGTTACAATCCGCTAACTAAACAATTTCCATGCTGCGTGAATATGACTGAGCTACAGAGTATGAGTGAGATATAGGCTTGATTGTGTGCTGAAATCTCAATGTACATAAAGTCTATGAGGGCATGTGGGGGTGTTATATCTAGCATTGCATACACTATTAGCGGGTAACTGTCAACTAATGCAGCGGCACAGTACCTAGTGCACTAGTGGAATTGACTGGGTCTTTGTCTTTCCTTTCTCAAAATAGGTTTTATGTAAAGTGCATTCAGCAGTGAGATCAACCCAATGAAAGGAAGGTTTGAACATAATATAATGATAATATAGCTGTTGCTTCCACCCCGATAGCGTACATTAAGTTCTAGATTCGAGATAAATTACCATGTCTATTGGGCAAGCCTCCAGCCTACTACTTTCGACGGATCTGGCCCGCACGCTCTCTCGCTCGTCTCTCGGATGCTTCCGAACCCTACCTTGCCGTACTTTTACCCCGTACCCCATACCCCTGTCTACTACCTTACCATTTATTCACACACACACACTGTCCAAGCCTGCCCCTCTTGCCTAAATGCCGTGTGTATGGGTGCATGCTGCACCTGTCAAAATACCGTCCATTAGCCTAATCCTACTCCCCTTCTCTTTTGCTTCCCTTTTTCTTCCTTTCCTAGCTATCCCTATCCATCGCATTTCCATTTCCCCCTTAACTGAAACTTTACAAATCCGACTGCCTGCGCAGCATTCTGAACCTACCAATCGCATCACTTTGCTCCCTATGTACTAGTACGAATCTATCCCCTACATCCCGTTGCAACGGCACCCAGTATCGGACGATCACGACCTCTGTGTGCCTTCAGATACCGTACCGAGCAAAACTCTATGACCACTGCAGTGACCTCGACCGAGAACTAGGAAATGGCTAGTTGATCTTGGTGCTACCTACCAACCAACCTAAATCCAACTACTTTCTAGCCACTAAATTACTTGCAGTTGTTTTTTTCTTCGCTACTCCCCACAATATGAATGCGATAAACTTTTCTTCTTCAAATTCTACTGTAGTCCACTACGTATGTATGTATGTCTTAGTTACAATGGGGTAAGATACGATGCGAAACCGAAGTACATTACATCATACTACATTGTGGTAAGTGTGCATCCCAGCCCCGAGCCCGAAGGACACGACCGAAGTAAGATGAATGGACGGGAGCAATCAAGCGCTACGGCACCGTATGATTCTCGGCTTGTTTTCTGTCTAGTCTCAGCTACCAAGAATAACAACATGAACCCGGGCCGGGAATATGTATGGCGGTATGTAAGTCATGTTGGATGCGATGCTGGCTCGGCGGGAATTACCCGTTTCCAATTTGTTCCTTCACGTCAGCAAAGCTTCCAACGAAGGGAATATACGAACGAGTGGATAGACACTCTTTGTTTCTCTCTTGCCCATGGAAAAGCAAAAATGGAAGAAAATTTGAAGATCCTCGAAATGATACACGTGTATGTATCAAACCTGTTGGTGTTGGGAAAACAATAACCTTATCTCATGAGATCGACACCAATTGTTCGTTGTATCTGCAGTGCCCATGCGATGTCGGTTTGTAATTCCTGAGGCATTTCAAACAGTTCAATGCCTTACATACCCTGTTTCCGCCTAGAACAGAGACTCGGCCATTCCTTCAAGCTACCCTGATCTGCATCGTATATTCCCTCTTGCGAAGCAATAATGTTACACAAGGCACTGTAACACCAACACCGCAACATGATAGGCCACGACTGCGGCTAATCTGACTACCTCCCTACACACACAATGCTCGTAGTGGTGTGCTGAGAATATCTTTATTTGCCGTGTTCCGGATTGGGGAACACGATGTACATATATACATGTATTGATGTATCCTTCTCGCCCAGGTACATCAGTACCAAGTTCCAGTACCTCCACATGTACTCAAGCAGGGGTACTCCTGACCTGACTGTTAGGATTGGACGTGTGGGGTGAGTGGGGGGGGTAAGTATTGGCGTTATTGAGCAGCAGCCTTTCCCACTTTTGTTCGCAGCAAAATGCGACAGTGATAACAGTTGGACATAGATCACTGCCGTACACAAGTTGAGCCTCTTCGTATTTACGCCTCAATTACAGACGAATAGTTGCTTTTGCGTACGGGAAACCCGATAGAACAATTGTGACACTGTAGAATAAATGTATTCAATTCAGTTCAAATATTTAGAAAAATAAATCAATGGTAAAAACAAGGAGACTAAAACCCATATATGAGAATCTCAATCTTGATCCCAATCCCCCCCAAAAAAGAGAACGAAGGCCATACACCCAAAATTTCCACCCAAAATTTCCAAAGCCACCGGTTTCTAAACGGGCAAGTAACAAATTTCTATCACATCTCGAGAGCTTCCTTCATATATTTACCAAGAAGATGTACCTAGAAAGATAATTAGTAAATGATGGTCATCGTAGAAGATTAGGAAGCAACTTACATATGGTGGGTGCATCATAGAGAAATGATTTCCCGGCATGTGCCTCGTCTGGAACTTTTCATTCCCAAGATACTTGTCCCAAATGTATGGTCCAAAGTCGGTTCTATTGTCTAACAAGAATTGGGCGTGTCCGTATGGGAAAGGATCTGGTCGTGGATCAGTAGGCTCCTTGCACACACCATCTTCGCACCAGATGGCCATGACCTTTGGAACCTTGGCGGAGTCAATGGCTTCCGGCATGTATGTTGAAAGAGCTTGTACGGAAGAAGCGAAGTGAGGCAGTAACCACTCTGGGATTTTGGTTGGATCTCCGTCACCGAGAAGACCGATCGAAGCGAACCACCTGTGGAGAGTTGACGGGAGAGGCTCAATGATATCCGGGCAGGGCGTGTCGATGAGAATGAGCGTGTCCACGACTTCATTTGCTTTTGTCAATTGATTTACAACCTCATAGGCGATGACACCACCAGCACTCCAACCTGCCAAGATGTAAGGACCATTTGGTTGACGGCGTTTCATTTCCTTGATGTAGTATTTGGCAATGCCAACAACACCACAATCAAACTCTTCGGGAGTCCTCATGAAAGGCGAGTTTAGTCCAAAGGCTGCAACATCTGGTGAAAGAGTAGGAATGTCAATGTACGAAGTTGCCGATCCACTTCCGTCAGGAACGATCCAAAGATATCTGCTTGCTTTTCTCATGTTGCCTTGCAGCAAAACCGAGGTAGCAAATCTCTGCACAGCCGCGGCAGTCGAAGCAACAGCTGTGGTGACAGATACTACTGGTGTAGGTACTGGTGCTGCCTTCTTCACCACTGCCTTGGGTTTGGGCTTTGCAGGTGCTTCGATGTTAAGAGCCTTCTCGATATCCTTGATGGTTTGGTTGACAACGAACAAGTCAGACGGCAGAGAAAGACCGGTCTTTTCTCGTAGACGACCAAGTACAGAAAGAGCCATCAGTGAGTCCATTCCCAAAGAAGCAAGATCAGGTGAGCTTGCCACCTCGAGGATGTCAATTGCCATTTCTTCCGCAATTGTATCTCGGATGATGTCGCCGAGGTTTTCGGATGGGGAGTCATCCGGAACATCATCTTCAGATGGAGCCGTGAAGTCTGAATCTTCCTGTAGGTCGTGTACCGATTGCTCGGGGCTGGATGCAGATATAGGTGAGCTTGGATCCTCGCTGTACGCAGCAGTATCTTTTCCGTCGAATTGAGCCAAGAATGCCTTGAAAGCTCCAATGTTGGAATAGTTGATTAAGTCATGAGAGTTGACTTCAATCTCGAGCTCTTCCCGTATTCTTCCACAAACTGTCAGTGCCATCAAAGAATCGACACCAAGATCAGTGAAAGCGATGTTGTCGACCAATTCGTCTAGTGTTACTCCTACTTCGGCCGCGAGAATGTCCATCACCTGTGCCGTGACTCCTCTCAACTTCTGATTCACCCTGCCAATATTTGCTTTGCTTACTTGCGTCTTTTGGGCGGCCTTAGGGCGAGAAGTGGTCGAAGTTTGGATAGCAGCTGGCTTGGCAGCCGGTTTGGCGGCGGCAGGAGCGGGGGCAGTCTTAGCAGCACCAATAGGTGGCAGGAACATGTTGAGAACTTTTCGGGGGATGGCTTGGAAGGCGAGGCCACCAACCATGCCAATTATTCTATCTCCATCGAAGACGTAGACATCACCAACCATCGTCTTGTCTTTCCGGGGCTGCATTCTCACATATGATCGGTACGACTTCTCAGCCGAAAGAGGCTCAGAGAATCTCAGCGATTCCCAGCCATGAGAGATGTAGACCTTTTCGCGTGAATCGACGGCGTCCGATCCATTGAGGATGAAACCGGAAATGTGAGCTACGCTGTCGATCCAATATGGACTGAACTTGTATGTCCCGTCCTGTTCGGTAGTCTGGAATTTGACGCGCGATGTGGCTTCCATTTTGGAGCTGTCAAGGATTACTTCCTCCATCCCACGGTACTTGGGAGCATAATCAACAATAGCAGCGAAGAGTTTGTAAGCAAGACCGCGGCCAATCTTTGAAGCTTTACCATTGCGCTCAGCCTCTTGTAGCCAGTCGATTCGTGATTGGATAAGGTAAGCGTTCCTTTGGAAGTCGGCATTGTAATCTTCAACATCACCGAAGAACACAACGCAGTTTGCATGCTCAACCTTTGTCTTGCCCTCTCCGGTAGAGAAGATAAGATCGGCACGATCGGTTGCCACATTAACAGTCGCGGTAAGCTTTAGAATCTGAGACTTTCCTGCGGGGTCAGCAATCAATGGCTTGGGTACCTTCATTCTTCCGACATCAATGCCGAGGTTGGTGGCATCAGGCCGAACAAGCTTGTATGCATACTCGCACAAAGTGATAGCCATATCAGCATAGAGTGACTAGAATTTGTCAGTTTAGTCCACGTTGTACACTTTGATAAATAAACTTACAGATGGGCAAAGCATAGAACCATTGACCAAGTGACCACTGACGACTCCCCGGAGATCAGTTCTTGCCAAGTCAGACTCGATTGAAACTGTAGCGATATCTCCTTCGACCTTCTCGCTGATAACTGAATGGATGGTCGATGTAGAAAGCTTGGGTTTTGGAGGCTCCAGCAGGAGAGGCTCCTTTCCAGGCTTCTCGCCCTTGGTCAAGCACCAGTCTCCCTCGTACTGAATCCAATAATTCTTGTCGTCAAACGCATAAGCTGGAAGATCGAGGAGGCGGATGCAGTCATTAAAGTCTCGGTGATATTCATTCCAGTCGATGTCAAGACCGGCAGTGTGCAAAGTGCTAAGGCTGTTGCTGATGGTCTTGTATGCGCTCTCATTTCTGCGGAGGGATGGTGCAGCAATGGTAGCAGTACCAACAGTAGCTTTGATCATTCCTAAGCACACCGGGTGAGGTCCAACTTCGAGCCAAACAGTCTTCTCATCAATAATGCCAGAAGTTTGGGAAGACACTAAACCGTCAAGGAAATTAACGGGTTGCCTGGCATGGTTGCGAAGATAAGCAGGGTCAATCCTCTCGGAATCATTGAGGCAACGGCCTAACAAAGATGAGATGAGTGGAACTTGCTCTTTACCGAAGTGAACGGACTCGGCAAGTTTCTCGAATTGATCCAAGATGGGTTCGACTTGCGCAGAGTGGAAAGCGAACGGAACTTTGAGCTGAGTGCACTTGAAGCCCATGTTGCAAAGGCGGTCTGAGACCTGGGAAATCTCTGCAGCTTCGCCACTGAGAACAGTCTCTCGTGTGCTGTTAACACATGCGATATTCAAGGGGGTGGAGATTTCCTCGAGTGCTTCAGTTACGGCGGATCTGGAGCCTTGAACAGCGAGCATGGCGTGTGTACCAGCAGTGCATCTCTCGACGAGGAGCTGAGCTCTGACTCCGACAAGGTAAATGGTATCGCTTGGGGACAAAATGCCAGAGGCATTCAAAGCAGCGTACTCTCCAAGACTGTGTCCAAGAACAACAGATGGCTTGATGCCCCAAGATTCCCAGAGTCTAGTCATTGCCATTTCTAAGCATACAATGCCAAGCTGAACGATCACTGGTGATAATCCTTGAACGTCAGTGACGCTTCCGTCAATCAATGAAACAAATGATGGGAAACCAAGCATGGTGGCAATGTTGTCGAATTCCAAGATGCTCTCTCGGAAGAGGGTCGAGCTTTGGAACAATTCTTGACCCATTGCTGCGTATTGAGATCCTTGACCAGTGTACAAGAAAGCAACCTTAGGTGGCTCTGGTAAGACCGGAATGAATTGATCTTGTAATTTCGACTTCAATGCTGTAGAGACTTCGGATATATCGCTTGCAGTGACAGTCATCCTCCACTTGTGTTGAATACGACGAGCGGTGGTTGTGTAAGCCAAGTCGGGAAGATCTGTTCCTCGGTTTCGCTCCAGATAAGAAATCAGACGTTCAGCATTGTTCAGCATAGCGGACTTCGACTTTGCTGTAACAGAAACAACGTGCGTAGATCGAGGATCGGCAAATTTGGGGGGTAGTACGGGACCATCCTCAAGTAGAATACCAGTGTTTCCACCGGCAGCACTGAAGTTGTTCACGAAGACACGTCTAGGTCCATTGGACTTCTTTGGGAGCGGCGTGTTCTTGAAAGCGATATGTACGTTGCGCTCAGCAAGATCTTTTGGGAATCCTTGATTGATAGTTTTCTTGATACCGACGTGAGGAGGAATTGAGCTCTTTTGCAGCATCATTAAAACCTTGATGAGAGCGGTAACACCTGACGCAGCCTCACCATGACCAACATTAGCTTTGATTGCACCAAGGTACAAGGGTTGATCTGATCTTCTCTTTCGATTTGCAGCAGCGAAGACGTTGGTGACGGATTTCATTTCTGTGCCATCACCGGCTTGTGTACCAGTACCGTGCATCTCAACATAATCGACATCGTTTGGATCAACACCGGCCTTGTTGAGGATACTTCTGTAGAGAATTTCTTGTGTTCCACCATGGGGATGGGTGATTGATACGGCGTCAGCTGAATGATTGGTGGCAGTGCCGAGGATCACAGCCAGAACATTATCTTTACTGGGAGATTGTTAGAAAAGTATCGAATGAATTGCGAGTTAGAAACGGAAAACTTACTCGGCCAAAGCGTAATCTAATCGTTTGATAATTACACTACCAATACCGTCGGCTCTGCAATATCCGTCGGCATCGTGATCGAAGGTTGCGCAAGGTCCATTTTTCGAGAGGAACTGTCCGCGACTGAGCCCAGAGAAAATGTCAGGGTTGGTCATGCAGGAAAGACCACCAACGACTGCAGTATCGCAATCGCCAGCCCATAGAGAAGTACAGGCAAGTTGAAGGGCAGCAGCACTGGAAGAACAAGCTGTATCGATGTTGAACGACGGTCCGGAAAAGCCGAAGTGATAATTGATGCGACCTGGTCCGAAGGCTCTTACACCTCCAGTAATGAAATAAGTGTCCACATCTTGTGCGGCATTTATTTCTCGCCAGTCATCACTAGTCTGTCCGTAGAAGGTGCCAATTCGGTCCAACTTCGTAGATTGCGTCCTGTTAGGCACATAGCCTGCCATTTCAAGAGCCTCGTATGCAGTTGCAAGCCCTAGACGTTGCATTGGACACGTCTGATAGGCTTCTCTCGGTGACATATTGAAGAATCGTGGATCAAAAAGACCGGGGTTCTCGATCCAGCAGCCATATGGGGTATGACTGGTATTTCTGATTTTGCTTGTTGGATCGAAGTGTGTCGCTACATCGAACCGGTCTTTGGGTACCTCTCTGTGAACATCCAAACCACTTTCTAGCAGTTCCCACAACTTTTCATGACTCGCTGCATCTGGAAATCTTCCGGCCATTCCAACGATGGCAAGTTTGGATTTTCCTGGGGAGAGCTCGTTGGAATTTTGCTGCTGAATCGTAGATGCGTCGATTGAAGAGCACACGGTAATATCAAGGTCTGTCTGAGATTCTAGGGTTGTCGCCAGAACTTTGGAGGCACTTGTAGGCCCTGTGAAAATTAGCGAATGGCCGAAATTACAGCAGATGGAAACTCACCGAATGAAGTGACAAAACATTGCTTTCCTTGAAATTCCTGAGCTTTCGAAACGCAACCTTGAAGCAGTTTGCTGAACAGGATTGGCTCAGTTAGCATCTCAAGGAGAACTGCTTGTAACAGCAATCCCGTGTCTTGCTCAGTATACCAGGTTCCAGTCGTGCATGACATGACTGGGAATTTGGTCTTCGTGTTTCCGATTAGGTTCTGAATTTTCGGGTCCTGTAGTTGTAGAATTTGCTCCACATCCAAGGCGGAGCGAAGATGCGCTGCATGGTAGGGGCCATGAACAGGTATTGCTACTGGGTTTGCGTGGAATGTTTCGGAGGTGAAAAGTGACTTCAAAGTGGCGGGTGGTCCACTGATAGCAACACTCTTGGAAGTGATTGCACTAATGTATGCGCGGTTTACTGATGGAATAGTCTTGAATTTGTTAGTAAAGATATGGGAATTGGGATGGTTAAATACATTATCTTTGTGGAAGTCGCTCAGTATTGACTTCACGTCACTCTCTTGGGCACCTGGAACCACGTAGGTCCAGCTCTCTGAAGACTCTGAACGGCTACTGAGTCTGTTAGAGAGAGCGGAAACGTGCGCTCCCGTTCGAAAGGCCATCAAGACCACTTGAACGGCGATGGGTATAAGCTGAGATAGCGATGAAGAAGATGCAATAGCGGCCGCTGCGAAGAGCCCAGTGCACAGGCCGACAAGGCATGTTTCCGGTGGGCTCCTCGAGTCTGCATTCTCCTTTTCGGAACGGCTAGTGACTGCTGTTAGTGTTGCTGTTGACACGCGGTGATTCCATATACTGACTCGATATATTGTGCCAACTGAGCAATGCATAATAGAGCACTGTCCAAAGCAGGGTTTTTGATAGCTTTGGCGTGATACAACTTGTTTAGTTCGAGGATTGAGTTGAAATATGGGATCTTTTGGCGTTGCAGGGCGGGTAACAGGTTGACTTCTTCTCTCAGAGCAGATCCAGCTTGCTCAAGAAACGATCTGGTCAACACGCTCGGGTTTCCATACTGGCAGAATTCAGTCAAGAAAGTGTCTGTGTCTAAGGACTGATCTCCGAACACCAGGAAAGACATTTGAGCCGCCATCTTCAGTATAGTACATAAAACGAAGTTGAGAGAGTTAACCAAAGGAGGCGCTGGTGGTATTTCATCAAATTCATATACCACACTTTTGCACTAGGGCTTTGGCTTATTGGTATCCAAAAAAAGATCAGCTTCACTATCCTGATTTGAAATCCGTCTACGGAGTAGAGTCTAGCTCCCAAGCATTTCATGATAACAGGAATGTGTGGTCCATGGTCAGCTCATTGTTCTGACAGCTTTTGTCCGGTCGTCAGTCTCAGAGAATATAGCAAGGATTATGAAGCTTATTTCGACAAATGGAGGGGCGGGCCAGATCAACAAGCACGTTGGACTAGGGTACTAATACTGAGAAGACCAGATTTCAGATCATTCGATACCCGAAATGAAGGTGCTTGTCAGTCGGAAGAATATTTCCTAGTGGATAACATCCACGGATACGATATCAAGTCTTAGGGCATTCCTGCCGCAGGCTCCGTAATGAGCTGTGTTGTAGATATCGGATGGCATCGACTGAATCTCACTCGCCCGAGATTAGGTGCCCAGATACGAGCTTAATCCACAGTCAACAAAGATGGATTCGGGTAAGTAACGTCCGTACTAACACAGTACAAGGTACCGCAGCAGGAGCGGTTGTATTGAGTTCCGGTGCGACTTTGTCCGTCGGACATCCCCACGCGTCCTTGTGTAGAGGATTGGCCGGTGAGCACCTCAGCCTCTAAACCTCAAATAGCTTCAAGGAAAGGATACCACTTGGCTGACACGCGAATGTCTTAGAAAATATATCAGCTAGCTCATGATGTGATATAGAGGGTAATTGAGATATGGTCATCCAAGCAGCGGACATGCTGCTACGACCAAGTTGGGGTTGCACCATTGTTAGCAATTTTCGTGTTTTCGTGAATTGGGTCGGTAGTTGAGGTAAGATTTTGAGCAACCGGAGATAAAAACACGCTAGTAGAAGCGAAATTCTGTATCACGTGATTATTGTACATATTTTACCTTTCTCCCGAGATAGTTCGTACCGCGGTCTATTCTTCCTTCTCGGACGTTGTGCACCTTCATCCTTCTAATAAAAAGCTAATACATGTTGGGGAATCACTGCAGGTAGCTAAATCTCAAGAGATGCAAATTGGAACCGATACCCCAGTCTTTGTATACCCCACGGAGGCGTTAGTCAGGAGTCTTCGTTGATGTCAGGATGATTCCATCTTTTACTAGTGCATAGGATAGGATCATGGTCAACATGAGAATATATTCTCCAGGTGATACCATTACATCCTATTGGTTCTGTAATACATTGAAACCTTCAGGAGAAAACAGGAGCAACATCCCGAGATATTGTCCTGGCGCTAACTTGAGGAGCCGGAATTCAGATGAAAACGTTTCCTCCTATCACTCTTTCGCATATATCTTATCGCAATATGGGCTCTTCAAACTCGCTACATTCTTGGCAACATGTCGAGTTACTTGGAAATCTCGATTACCAGCAAATGAGTAGCACGACGTCTGCAAGATCACTCGCTGTATATCCAGCCGAGCCTTATCTAGGCTGAGGTAGTATTTCACCAATATTGCCGTGGCCATCTGTTGGTAGCCATGCAGGGTGGAACGTTGCTTGAGCACTGCGCTTGTTCTTACCCAGCTCTAGACCTTGCCAGAGAGTGTGTGGTATCGACATAGACCTCCATGTCCACAATGTCCCATATCAAGATTCTCTTGACCACCGCAGCTTCCCGGCCACGCCCCTTGAAATTCCCCGGAGTCGGCGCATTTTCAACTACCCAGGTGTTGCTGCAGTGCAGCCCACGCATGCAACTCGTCGTAATGGCTGCGGGTAAGAAAATGATGTGGGAAAAAGTAAACAAGGGATAATCGTAGGATTCTGAACTGAAGACTCTGACATGTGAATTGATAGCAAACTAGGCACGCAATAGAATGTGAACACCCCCTGTGTCGAGTTAACGCCCGTGGGGAAATCCATTGGCAGTTCATCAAATGCAGGGGCAAGGTATAAATCTCACACCGACAACTAATGCCGCCTAACGGCGATAAGCCTGTCCACGAAAGACCCCCAAAAAGTATCTGCAAGATTACTCGCAGCCGAGACAAGATTTCAGGCCAATCCAACAATCATGGCGTGGGAGCAAGTCCGGGCGATGATTAATCCAAGGATGAAATGTAGAGCGTCGGAGTAAGCTTGCCAATGGAAAGCAGAAATGGAAGGGGCGAAACAGGCTAAAACAGGAAAATGTACAAAGACTTTAGCCATCGTTATCATATATACACATAAGCCTCTCATTCCAAGCAGGCAGTAAATCAGGCCCGCAACCTATGAGTGTTACTAGGAACATCCCAACCTGACTTGTGCCGTAGGCGACCCCTATGATATCTACCAAAGTAACACCGACATGATCCTACACTTGCTGTCGACCTTCGCCCATCAATTCGTGACGACCAGGTAATTGTGTAACATACACAGATCTTCCGTCCAATTGTATTGCTTGCTGCTCCCACCCCTTGGCATCTCGCTCCGCCAACTTCTCGTCGTCTACTGAACGAGTTGTTGCCATATATTCGGATTTTCTACTGGCCACTGACTGTGAACGAGTAGGGCCGGTCGCGATGGGTGCTGCATCCAGCTTCCTAAGTCTTCTCTTCCGCCACAAGAGGAATCCAAGTAGTCCCAGAGCAATACATCCAAGCGGAATTCCTACACCCGCTCCAATCACCATTCCCAAATTGGATGAATTCGACTTCGCGGCCGACGTCTGTGAGGACTTTGATGTTTTGCTATCTGAGTCTCCTGTTACTGCGGTCGCAACTGAAGTAGAGCTGGAGGTAGTTGTATCTCCTGATGAATCGGTGGTGGTGATGGCGCTTACAATTCCTTCCACAGTGGCAGTCACTGTGACCCTGGCTGCTGTCACGGTTGTCGTTGTTATAGCTCCACTCGCAGGGCTGATGAGTGCTAGCTCTGCGTCATGACCAGGAGAAAATGCAGGGCCGGATCCTGGGAATATGAAAGTCGACTCGCAACAACTCTGAGCCGGCGTGGCAAAACTCTCACAGCAAAAGCTGGCGCTAAACATCCCTTGAGTACCACAAGAGTAAATATTCGTGCTCTTTTTGTATTTGGTTCCCGATATAGGATCTGGTGGAAAACGTCAGAGAATCGGTGACTCGAGATGTCGTGTATCGGAAGCTTACCTATCAAACAGAAAGAAGGACAATTCTCCGATCCAAACGTGGCATCGGTGCACCCTCCTCGATACACATACCCAGACCTTCCTAGACACATCCCCGAAGTTGAGCAGCTATCTTTCGGATCGCAGCAGGCCGAGCCTGCGGTAGTATCTGCCAATGTTGTATTACATGGCTTCATGCCAACATTATCGAACCCTACAGCATTGGGGAGCCAACAATTCCAAGCTTGCACCGAAGATGTGAAGAGAATCAGAATTATAAACTTATACGAGAATGATAAAGACATTGTTCTCGATACCGGATCGCAACGTCTGACTGATACTAAGTGCAAAAAGGAGAAATGCTTAAAGCGATTGATACCTTATGTTGCGAAGGTATATATCAGCCAAGCGGTAACAGGGATTGAAGGCCATGGAACGTGGAAAGATCGTTTAATCGGGGCAGTGGATTGCAGCAGATTGAACATGCTGATGAAAATGGTAGTCGCCAAACGGCGATCATGATTATGCCAATTTGAGTTATGATAGAACCGCTTTCGAAGGATCTTTTAGATCCAACTGGAGGGATGAAACAGGGCAAGACAGGGGCAACGACTAGTGGGATCCACATACTTCCCCACCCAAGCGCTTTAGAATCAACAAACTAAAAAGAACATTGTGAATGATGATAGGAAATTGCCTGCCCAAAGTAAGGCCAAAATGATGTGGTCGACATATTCTGACTACTCTCTTATAAGGAGTACGAACATGTCAAAATAGGATGGCAGCTAAGGCCTGCGTAAACCCGTGAATCTCGAATACAGTACGAAGTAGTTTCCATAGCACAAGACGCCCACCACAAAGCTATCCTGTTGCTCACTTACATCATCCATAACGAAGGTCCAAATATCGCGGTCGTGCATTAGTCGACCAGAATAGCCTTCGGAGATTTTTGGCAGCCTATAAGTAATGATAACCAATAACGAGTAAATGTTTTCCGTCACAAGTTCTCAAGGCAATCACATTTGGGTTGTGACTGTTTCCTAATCGAGGCCTTGTCGCGCAATGAAAACTAAGCTTTGTCCATCGATGGCGTGTTGACTCGCGAGGTAAAAGCTCTAGAGGGGCCAACCCACTATTTAACCTGCTCCCCCACCTTTTGTGCGAACCCGAAGCTATGACTCCATACTGCTCTTACACACAGTCGCCCACGTAGTTTAATGATCTCAAATTTAGGCGACACTAGCTCTGTTGCGCGCGGTAGGATTCCAACTGGCATGATACGGTACGGGAATAGCTCGATTTCAGTCGCCGGACGCACCTCTGGATCTTTCGGCATCTCCAATACACAAGCGAAACTTCTTCTGCAACAGAACTTAAGAAGGGCTTAGCTGGTGTTCCCGGATGAATCCGAAGGAGGAGGTTCGAGGATTGGATTCATCCTTTGCCTAAAATGTGCTATCAGCTTCACTACTCAACCACCTACTATCAAGAAATCCAACCACAAGAGAATACGAGAAGCAGATACGTGATATGCGTCCGTGTGCCATTTTGTCTGGAACACTGGGTTGCTCTTCGTTC
This sequence comes from Clarireedia sp. CPB17, assembly GCA_002242865.1. Classification (NCBI taxonomy): domain Eukaryota; kingdom Fungi; phylum Ascomycota; class Leotiomycetes; order Helotiales; family Rutstroemiaceae; genus Clarireedia; species Clarireedia sp. CPB17. Next base: position 32,189 of record LLKJ01000125.1, on the reverse strand, counting down.
CTGTAACCTCTCGTAGCCCACTAGACTCGATTGCCATTGTCCTGTTTCTCCAATGTATTGTTATACCATACAACCGGCCCCCTTATACTCGCGATCTTACTTGAGTAGGAATTTATGCATCGCTTTCCGGCGAAAGCATGCATTGTAGGTGATCCAGAATGTCGGCGACGATGCAAAGGTTGATTGGGGGTGTCTTAGGATAGGCCAGTGAATCTTGCGCAAGATGCGTTCACATATGCTCTTTCGAAAAGGAGACATCGTGACTCATATGAGCTCAACCCAATAGGGTTCCCAATAATCAATCCCGTCTTTTGCCAATGCTAATATTCCATATTTCCAGCTGGGTATCGACTTTTCATCGCGAAGTAAGCCCAACCCCGCACACGGGCCATCCGCGCTTGATAGATGCCGCCATTCTGGCACATGAGCATCTATCCCGTCTGCTAAGTAGCATTCATTGTCGTTTTCAGATACCCAAATAGTTTGACAAGTCGTCAGGTGGGCACGTCGTTCGCCCGAAATATTGGTGATGTATTGATTTGCGGTTTGACTGTGGTAATCCGGGAAGGATGTTCGAAGAGAATACCTCACATGGCTTTGATACATCAAATGTTCGAGGAGAATGCCTCCAATAGCTTTGATACAACAATACTTCAGGAAATCGTTCTGTTTTGAGGATGAAAGAATCCTCTTCTCGTCCCAACAGCCAGAAGATAGCCAGAAGATGTTGAACGATATTGATTTTGCCACCACAATTAGCCGAGCCTGCAGGCGGCTCTTCGGCGAGGAAAAACAACCGTTCAGGATGTGTTGTAGCTGGTTACAGTTGCCAAACGAACACTTTATCGATTCTAAAACATTACAATGTTCTCATCCTCCAAATGTCGTTCATGTATTGTTGTCGGCTATCTATTCCTGCTCCGGGAAAGGGCGCTGAGTAAAATTATTTCACTGGCCTCGGCACCCGATGTAAGACTTACGTGAAGGACGCTGACGTTACACCAAATGGTTTCCACTCATATACAATAACATTTTCATTCGAGATATCAAAATAAGCGAAACGCGACGGGTGAATGTGATGAAGGAGGGCGCAAGTGCAACTGGTGATTGGCATCATCAGCCATGAGGATGAGCCCGTACCATCTGGCATCTGATATGTTGCTGATGACTTACTCACTACCTACAGCTCTCAAGTATATATACTACCGAGAATTTCCATCTATGTTATATTTAACTATCATTCTTTAAAGCATTGGATATAAGACTATTATCCAGATCTTCAAGCACATGCTCATATAAAATCTGTCCATCAAACCAACACAATGGCACCAACTCACCACTTCGCAGGCATCAACCCAGCCCCAGGAAAAGAGGCGCGCGTAAGTTAACGTCTTCGAGGACATACCCGGAATGAAGCTTTTCTAACACGTTCTACAGCTCAAGGAAGTCATGACCGAATTCGCCGACACCGTCGAGAAGCAGGAAAAGGGCGTCCTCAAGTTCCACTTGTTCGAGCAATTCGACGGAGAGAAAGGAAACGTCATAATGATTCATGAAGTCTGTATGTGATCATTACTTCCTTCTCTTTAGATTACAACCTACGGCAGTATCTGATGGGTAACAGATGAGAATAGCGCCGCCCTGGAAGAACACCTAAAGTCCGATCGGATCGCGGCTGTTAAGAAGTTACTTGCGGAAGAGAGTCTCCTAGCTGGTCCATATGAGATGAGGAAGGTCAAGGCATTCGGAGGCTTTAGAAGCCGGCAAACATCCTGATATACTCAGTTGTGTATCATGTAGCTTCAGACTATCTTATTGGCATTCTTAGATGCTAGTTCTATCCGATCTATTCTACCTCCAGTCTTTCCATGCACATCATGGCCTTTTCTATGCACTCCTCTGGGTACCTTCGTCTATACAGTACCACACCATCTTCATTATTCTTCGCGATCCGTCTCCTTCATCTCACTCATGGCTTGGATACTCAGCATAACGCAGTAGCAGGCGGAACTCTCCCTCCAATCGTTGGGGATGCTTCAGTCAATACCTCCCAGTCATGAGCATCCAATGCAGCCTGTCTACTCTTCAACACCGCTTCTTGAGCTCTAGGTATCATTTCTGCTTCATATGCTTCTATCGCTTCCTTCTGACTTATCTCGCCCGCTTTTACCCTTTTCAGCTGATCAACCAGCAATGCTGCATCCAAAATTCCGTGATTTGCGCCTTCGCCGCGGTACCTTTTTCTCCTCATTAGCTTTGACTTCCCCCTAGTCACACGCTTTTGGGCGGTTCTCCCGCTCCAGCATATCCACCCAAAATAATTCAATCAACTTACATAGTCATAGCATGCGCCGCATCTCCAGTCAAAGTGACTCTCCCGTCTTCATTTGTCAATTCATCACTCCACTCTCCTGTAGGAAAATCTGCTAATCTCAAAGGTGTCGTGATAGTCTCCTCTGGAATATCCCAAACCAAGCTCTTCAAAGGTTCCGCAAAACCTGCTGCCCTTCTCTTCATCTCCTTGATCCTCTCATCATTAGTTTTTGGTACCGCATCTTTAATTTCATCCTTGACTATCCACGATATTATGACTAATGCATCGTATGATCTCGATCCATCTGCTTCGGGGATGACTTCCTGTGCTTTTATTAATACCCCATACTTGCATAACGTCTTCCCAGAGTTATCTTCCTCAAAGTCGTAGAACAGGCCGAGTACTCGGTAAGAATAAAAGAAAAAGCTCATACCTGTAAACTAAACCACAGATAATTTCCCGTCTCGGGATCCAATGCTTGAAAAAGCAATGGATCAATTGCCCTCCACCCCTTCGCTTGTTCCTCAGAAAATCTCCTCACCACTCCGATTATTTGCACCGGCAACGACGTCAACCTCGCCTCCGGCAAGAGATACTTCCTTACCATACTATTATTGCCGTCCGCGCCAACAACCAAACTCCCCTCTGCCGAGGTCCCATCCGCAAACTGCACGACAACGGGATCGGAAGGGTTAGATGGAATTGAGAGGGTTTTGAAAGCTTTACCTTCCTGTACATTCAGGTACGTGGAAAGGAGTTGTTTGATCTTGAGGCGGTGCACCCGGCGACGTAGTTTGCTAGGTGGAATTTTGTACCGTGGAAGAGCGGTGCGTGCGTTAAGGAAAAGAAAATTGCCGTCATCGTCTTCGAGAGTGCCGTCGACGACTGCCTGTAATTGTGATGTTTTAGCACGTTCTTAACCTACACCACCCGCCATTACTTGTGCTTCTACCTCGCCATACACCAAGCCCCTTCAAAGTGTTCATCAAATCCGCATTCCCTTCCCAGAGTAAAGAGGAAATGTAAATCCACTCCGAACATCCATCTCAACTTCCCCTTTTCAAAGTCGCGAAAGAAAAATACAGAGCAAAAAACAAGAAAACGTCAAAACATATAAAACATTTCATACATCCACAATTCTCCCACTCAACTCATTTCCAATTGTCCTCTCCAAACTCCTCAACGTCCAATGCAGCGTCAGCGCCCAACCCTGCGTGCGCTCTCCGGGTAAATCGCGCTCGAATATCTCAAATGGAATACCATTTTCGCGACAGCCTTGCGCGAGCGTCAGCCCGACTATGCCGCCGCCGATAATTAGTACCTTGAGAGGTGGTTGTTGTAGTTGCTTGGTATTGCTGTTGTGGGAAGAGGGGTTAGTTTTGCGTGAGGCGGTGCTGTGGGGATCTTACGTCTCCATCTTCAACACGGGATTTTGAGGTTCGTGTGGATGTTTGTTGGATAAATATCTGGTAAAGCAAGACACAAAACAAAGTAAAAAGAGGAAAACAGATTGCGGAGGGTAAGTGTTTTTCTCAAGATACCCAAACAACCTTGGATATATGATGTCGGTTCCAATAGTCTTCTGGCCCCCAAATAATTCATATCGGACGACAAGCCGGAAAGGGCATCTCCCAACCACTGACCAATGAGAATTGCATATGTAGAGTGGCCTTGCTGCATACAGCCAATCGGTTTGTGCGCTCAAGCCAGAGACTACATATCTGGGAAAGAAGCCTATTGAGAGATTTTGAATATTTTGCAGAAGACGAGGGGTGTTTTATGGAGAATTGTGGGTTTGGAAGGGTATTGATATTGGGTTGCGCTTAAAGATTGAGAGTGGGAGTTTTGCATATGTTGTTAGCAGTTGAAAAAATCAGCCAATTGTTATTCTCGGTGCTGAAGATACACATTGTGGACTGAGAACAATGTAGGGTCCTAGCATCTGATTTGCATTTGTTGATATCAGGTGATATTTAGTAGCCTTATGCGACGACGTGGCGGCGCCGGCGAGGTCATGAAGAATGTGTACATTTCACAAACTTGTGGAGGGTTCGAGATCGAGATTTTCTGAAGACTTGAACAATCACTGGTTCATCAATAAAGCTACAATCAATATTATACTGTAACCACACAATTTTTTGAACGTTTCTGACGAAGATATAAACTTTCGCTTTCCGTCTAGAGAAAAACCCTAAGTGGCTAGTATAGCCAAACCACAACCATAATGGCAATGGCGATCACGATCACCCTTACTGAAACGTTTATCCATCCACATGCGCAACTTGAGCTGAAAGAGTCGTTCCTTGGCCAGATCCTATCACCTACCTACAGAGGAATAATACCCGTCAAACAAGCTACAATCGGTTCTCTTACCACCCGGCCAGTCGTCAAGTCAAGCCAATTCAAGAACTCCAAGAACTATCCACCCCCTCACAGAATACCATGATGCCGCCTCCACCACTCAACCTTTATCCTCCACCCTCCGGGCCCATGCGCTACGGCTACACATACATCTCGAAACAACAGACACTCATACCATACAGCCAGCGACCCGCTCACGAAGACCATACCAACGATACTTATTACATATACATGTTGATGCTCTGGGCTATATTCTTTGTCGGTATCTGGTGGTGGAGATCACAGTCGAGCACGAATTCGAACTGTCGAGATGGATGCTGTGGGAAAAGACGGGGGTTGGTGAAGAGCCATAGATATACGATTATATGCTCACGGGGATGATATCAATGCGGAAATAGCAGAGGGCTTCGGTGTTCTGTTGGCTGGATTTAGGAGGGGGTGGATTCTGCTCTGTACTTTGGTAAAGGCGTTGTGAGGAGAACTGGAAAATGGTTGTGTGCCTCGATTATAGGTGAACAGCGAACTGCCCGCAGGGAAGATGAACAGCGACAGGAATAAAGTCAGGAGTACTGACGCTTGATGTAAATATAGTAGCGATCCGTTGAGAGATAAGAATCCAAGCCGTGTAGAAGAAAAGACAATGCTCTTGAACGAAAAAAAGAGTGAATCTTGCAAACAAGTGAGAAAGACATAATGAATCAAAGTCCCTACCTCTAAAGCAAATCGTCCGAGCAGAATGACCTTCAATGACCGTTCCCGAGCACAGCTCACCCCTTCACTATACGCCCACCCCTCCACACCTACCTCACCATCGGATCCGCCACGGTGTCCCCTCGCCCCCTTCATTATCGTCCCACAGCCTCCCGTCACACAAATCCTACCCACTACCCACCATCCGCGGTCTATTCTCCTTGAGACCCTCATTTTGCCTCTGTATTCCGCTGCACAACATGAAAATCAATAAAATCCCCAACCTACCCCGACACAACGGTCCGTCCGTCTGTCCCCCGCATACAGATATATCGATTCTTGACATACATTCTATCCCCGCGCCGGAATTGCTTCGTATTCGTACTTCACGTAATCTTACCACTTCAATTGGGAAGTACCGTATCCCAACGATGGAAAGAGGGTTCCTCAATTCTCCGACACGTATGTCCGCATAGCGCTATTGAATGTCAAATATCGTGAAGGAAGAAAGCGTGGGACCTCGTACTGTAGTAAGATATGGCGTGGTAGAGTACGCGCATCAGAGAAGTCGTGAGACGTGGTATATACGTAAAGCAAGGACCAAGGATGCGTCGATGTTCACCAACATAATATTGTGCACGCCGAGTTCAAGCCCACCCTGCCCCTTCACCGTTGTTTGTCTGTTCCAGCGCGTCCACTGCTGCGGTCCTCAAAAGCCCATCAGATTCTTGCCAGCCCTTGCTAGAACCACTCCGTGTCGGATGCAGAGAGTCAACGTTGTATGTGCATTGCATTGACTAGTGTAATCTGGATGTTCGTGTCTGTGTCGGATTGAATGGACAGATACTCTATTATATTCTTCAAGGACTTCCGATCTGGGGTTACGTTCGTAGATTTCCGCTTATGCACCAATCTTCGGCCGTCAAGGAATCCGAATCTTTGTAGCTATACAAGTTGTGCGATATACAGTTGTGCGGAGGGACTTTGGAGGAGCCATCGCGTTTCCGCTATGTAGTACAGAACGGATGTTGATGTGGCTGAAATCTGCGGGAGGCGCAAGTGGCGTCAAACGGCTGAGACGACATGGTTCGACCGGGATTTGTCTTGATGATAATGAGAAACAGAATGGAAGAGTTGTGGTGCTGAGAATCGAGTGCTATGGTAAGGAGATGTTGAAGTTAAGGTGGGGGTTCGTGAGAGAATGTTAGTTCAGCGTTCTACAGGCTTGCCAAGCCGAGCACGGTGCTCTAACGTCATGCCGTTGATCCCCTTCCTACTGTAAGGTTATCGACTCCATATAAAGAACAAATCTACTCTCCTTAATCGCGACGTGAACTACCATCATTCAAAAATGATTTATACGGCGTGAGTCGATAATGTGTCAATCCAAAAGAAGCAGCCCTTCATCTCAACAAGGACGGACGCCTTGACGCCACTATTTAAGGAAAGTGCAATTCAGGAATGAACTGATTAAGGTTATGTATGAAACCAACATCGGAAGCACCAATATACTCGAGAGTATGAATTAAAGCTGGATTTCCTATATAATATTATAATCTATGCAGACATCATACATAATACCATCCCATCATAACCCTCTCACATGCCGGCTCCCCGAGCCTGTTTCATGCCCATTCATTTCTTCCACCCTCTCATAAAACTCGTGAAGACTCGGGATAGGAGGCTGGACTTCAAATATGACGTTGTATTCCAAACGCCATAATACCAGCTCTCGTATCCCTCGTCCCATCGGCATCGATCATCATTCACTACCCCCTATCGTGCCTCCTCCATCCTAGCAGAAAAACTCAACCACCTTCCCCCAAACCCCCCTCCGCTCATTCTCAATCGCTTCCCATCTCACTTCCTCAGGTTCCTCGAATCCCATACATCCCGTATCAATATCAGCATCCTCAAGCTTCACAAAGCCCGAGCGCGTCACCACCTTATGGCCTACATACGCCACAACAAAAATGATCAGACTGACATATGCAATAAAGAAAGCCTTGGTGTTGAATGCCGGGATCCATGCGGTGAAGCCCTGGGTCAAAATAATCAGGATATTGAATACCAATCCATACCACGCAAACCAGGGTTGCCAGAACGCTTTGTAAGGCAAACGATCACGGCTGATGCCCCTGGATTTCAAGATGCGCATGAATTGGATATGGCATGCGTTGATACATGCCCATGTAATAAAGCCCGCCACTGCGGTGATATTCTGCAGCCATTCGAAAGCGACTCCTCCGCCGGTAGATTCGTTCATGAAAGCGAGGAGACCGAAAGATGCGGAGAACGCGACAGCGTAGTAAGGGACACCGGAACTGGTCGTCTTGAGGAAGAATTTGGGCGCCGAGTTGCCTTCTGCGAGACCGACGAGAATACGTGAGCCGGAATAAACGTTCGAATTTGCGGCGGAGAGAACGACGAACAAGAGCACGGCGTTGATGAGGCCAGGAAGGACTTTGATCCCGGCGAGTTGGGCGGCGATGACGAAGGGGCTGGCTGTGGCGTCGCTACTACCGGAAAGGAGCTGTTGGTTATCGTAGGGGACGAGGAGACCGATGAAGAAGATTGTGCCGATGAAGAAAAACAGGATACGGAAGAATGTCTTTCTAATAGCAGCTGGGACATTCTTGCGTGGGTTTTCCGTCTCACCTGCTGCAATACCAACGAGTTCGGTTCCCTGATACGAGAAACCAGCTTGGATGAGCACAGCCCAGAAACCGACGAATTTCGCAACTGGATTGCTGGGATCAATAAGGTAAGGAGCGAAAGCGCCGGGACTGCCCCAGGTATGGAAGCCGAGATATCCATGCTGTCCAGCGCCGGCGTCGATGCAAATACTGAAGATGAGGAAACCTAGCACGGTGACGACTTTGACGAGACTGAAGTAGAATTCAATCTCACCGTAAAAGCTGACAGGGAGAAAATTGACAGCGGTGATGACAACCCAGAAGACGCCGATGAAAATCCCAATGTCCAGTTGCGGCGCCCAGTATTGGATGATGAGACCGGTAGCGGTAAGTTCGAGTGCGTAGGTGATGGCCCATGAAAACCAGTAGATCCATCCCATAGAGAAACCAAGCGAGGGGTCGATGAAGCGTGCAGCGTACAGAGTGAAAGCTCCTGGGATCGGAATGAAAGTAGCCATCTCACCCAGCGACATCATGACACTGTATACGAGAGTTCCTACGAATGCATATGCGATGAGAGCACCCGCTGGACCGGAATTGGCAATCGCAGAACCGGATCCTATGAAGAGACCTGTGCCAATTGTGCCACCTGTATGATTATTAGTGCCGGCGACACTGTGAAGTGAGTAAGTAGTATCAACGAACCAATAGCGATCATCTGCAAATGTCTCGACTTCAGCCTCCTCTGCAACTCTGGGCCCGAGCCGACCTGTATATTCTTCTCCGCATCCTCCGTCGAGTTTCCAGAAGCCGAATCCTTCTTCACCTCCGTGGGGGCACTCTGCTTGATTTCATCCTTCACCTCATAGTCGGGGCCCATCTTCCTTTCACGGCCCTTTGCCAATATCCGACCTGTCTCAATCCTTGCCTCTTCCAGTCACCTAGATGTATATATTCTTTCTTCTTTGCCCAACTTCAACAACGATCCGGCAGTATGGTATGATGTTACGTCACTTCAATGATCTTTCTGTTTCTTTTCATAAAACAACCAAACTGCACACTAAAAATCAGACACACACGACGAGGAACCAGAACAGTATATAACGAGCCCCAAACCTCGAAAGAACGGTAAAGCCAGCAAGGTAGTCGAAAATCTCGGGCGAAGCTAGTATAGCTATCTTGAAGACAAAAGACTGATAAGAGGCCAACGCCCAATCCTTCACTAAGAAGAATTGACAATACAAACTGCTTGGTTTATGAAAGAAAATTCGGGTCTAGATGGGGAAAGCGATGCGCCTACCATAGAAACCATTCAGTTGCATTGCGAGTGAAAATTTTCACCTAGTTCCCGCTTTACTACCAGACACAGTCACTGCACAGCACAACGGCATTATTTTGCTTAAAATTTCGCCTCCATTTCCATCCCCGTCCACAGTTTGCCCGTAAGCATCCGGTCAACCGCGCGGATATCATAGGCACAGGGACAGCGACTCTGCTCTGGACATACGACTCCGGCAGAGACGGCAGGGGCTCAATGAGCAAAAGCAGTAATTCATGTGCTAAGATTTTCCAACTTTTCATTTGCGGTTTGTCAGAAAATTACCATTTTTGTGGAGTTCTGGCTTCGGTAAAGGAAGGGCCACTACCAAGTTTTGGCGGAGTCCGGCGAATATTCACCCTCGGGTTCCGTACAGCTGAGTAAGAAGTTTGCCGGCGCAACGACTATGCTAGACTAAGTCGTCATTGGCGGAGTAGGGGCGGGACCCTTCTGTGATCCAGAAGGCGGATTTTGACTTCGTAGTGTACGAAATTCGGTGAAAATGGTTGGTTAGAGAATAGTTGCAATCGAGGCTCTTGACCACGCAGATTACAGTCAGATGAAGTCATATCAACACGAATAACCGATAAAGTATCGTTCGAAAAGCTTCTAAGTAGGTTTTAGTTGAAGGCTATCTTCCTCTGCCCTATGAGAGAAGAACATCACTGGGATCGAAAATGTTTTCACGTGAATACTCATCAGGTGTCTCATCTCGTACGAAGAAGTAGACCTGCCCTGACCATTCTGTCTGTCCCCCAAAGGTAAAACCGGTGCTTTTGGTATATGACTTTCTTATATTGTTATAGGCGCGATGGCTGGTAGCAATGGGAAGAATCCTGGTATCTCGAACAATGAAGTTAAATCCCCCACACCAATACACACATATACGCACACACTGTCGCAATGGCTCTGAATCCTTCACTTGTGGCCGCGGGCGCAAATGGCATGAGACATCGCACTCATCACGCATCATTCATGATCTTCATCTAACAATCATACCCACCTCATGATTTGCTCGTCACCTTCTCCTGCCTCGAATCCCTGTCCGAAGAATTTCTGCCATAATCATCCGATACAGCTTCGATGATTGGTCCGGTGTAGAACTTCTTGCCGGAGATGTACCAGTAGATTGTGGAGAAGATCAAAATCAACGCGAGAAAAGCTATCGCATAGTTCATGTTGAGCGCAGTCACTGGTCGAACGGTTGGAAGGATAAAGATGATAGTGACGAAGAAGGTCCAGATACAAGCCCACGCATTAACGGCTGTGCTGAACTTGCCCATGTGCCATGGACCTGGTTCGAACTTTCCGTAGATGAGTTTGCAGAAGATCGGAATGCAGTAGCTCCAGTCCAAGGCAATGGCACAAACGTTGAACACCCCGGAAATGGCCGTGTAGGAACCGAGACCAATCAGGTTGATAGCAATGCAAAGGAAGACGGAGATCCAGACAGCTGCGATGGGCGTTCCGGTCAATGGCAAGATTTTAGTCCACACATTGGAGAATGGTACAAGTCTATCACGGGAGAATGCAAAAACGGTACGAGCCAGAGCTTGCTAGAAGACGGTCAGCCTACTTTACCATGATCCAGGGTTGAGAGCACGTACCATAGCAGTCCAGCAAACGAACTCCAAAATGATAAAGCCGCAAACGGTATAAAAGATCGCGCCGCCCTTTCCTAAGCTGTTGTAAAAGAGTTGAGCAACTGGCTGACCAATGGATGTCGCAAGAATGTCAGCTGGATCTCCCATGCAGAAACACAAGACAATATTGAATAGCCATCCAGCTACGTAGGTGAAAAGCATAGCCATGGAAATGGCCCAAGGCGCTTTCTTTTCTGGCTCATCGATCCTAGATTTGTTGTCAGCCTACATATACTAGAAGATAGGGGAGATGCTTACTCTTCAGTGATATGAGCAGTCGCATCATAATCAGTCATAGTCCAGGAGACAGAGAGGAATCCGAACAAAAAACTCCATCCTACCGGAGTCCAGCCAGAGGTCGAATCAACGTCGGTGAAGACGTATTTCGCGTCGTGTTTGTTTGATGTCTTGGCCAAAAGAGCAATAGCGCACGAGACCAAAATGAGGATATGGAAGATAACGTAGGATTTGGTCATTTTCTCCATCCAGTAAGTCGATAAAGAATTGACGAGTCCAGTAAGAACCATCAAAGCGGCCATCACTCCAACCGTTGTGTTAGCAGTAATTTCGTAATCGAAGTCCTTGCCAATTGCGACAGCCGCAAGAAGCATCTGCGCAGCACCATATTGCGATGAGGCCACACCCGCGACTTGTCCGAGTAAGTTTAGCCAGCCAGTAACCCAACTAATAGACGGAACCCAAGTTTGTGGAGCAAGTCGGGATATCGTGAAGTAGAGACCACCAGAGGTAGGATAAGCGGAGACCAGCTCAGCGACCGATAACTATGAGACATGGTCAGCGCACCTTTTTAGACCGAGGCAATAGTTCACCCCTCCATCGCAAGGAAATACTCACAGCAATGCACATGCAGCCCGCGCCAGAGATTAACCAACACCATACAGCAGAAGCAGATCCACCGGCAGCTAGTGGGTAGGAGAAAGTGGTCATAGTTGTGGCGAATAGACCACTGATACTGACCGCGAAAGAGAACGTCGACAGATATCCAAACTCTCTCTTAAACACAGGTTTATATCCAAATTGCTCTGCGAGTTGCGCATCAGCAGCGGCTAGCTCCTCCGCATTAACGCGGGATCTTGTACGAGCCATTCCTCCTGTGACGTCGCTGCCAGTGTGTTTGGATTCGAACACCCCGCCGGGTGTGTTGTTTGTTGCGGCCATGTTGACGATGTTGATTTTGATAGTTCGTCAGGAAGATAGTAGTCCGGAATTAAATGCAACCGGTAACCATTAACTCATAAATCAATCGAATTTCCCTTATCCCAAAATTTAACAAAAGCGTGTCTTCCACAGTCTAAACTCAAAATCACTTTCTCGGGGGACAATTCAAGGTTTATAAAGAATGTATCTCGAAAGATAGATACCAAGAAGCCTGGTTATTCAAATCAGACCCTCGTAGTCTTTTTGATCAAGCCGAAAACTCTTTAGACACCAGACCCTTGAAGAAAGTGTTGACAAAAGGTACACTGCCCATACACAAGACGACGGACAAACATGGGCAATGTAGTAAGTCTCTGCTAAGTAGTTGCCCTTTACGTAACAGTAGTCTGAGATTTGTGCTTATCGATTTGATCTTGGATTCCATAGCACAAATCTATATCTCGTACCCAGATGGTCAATGCACAGCTAGCTAGAGGGCAGTGGGGGGTAAGCGTGGAGCTATTTACCACGCGGGCAAAACATCGAATGCATCATACTGCATGTAGGCGGGAAGGGGAAAGATACGGCGCCCCTCGGTGATTCCGTCTACAGTAGCGAGAGTAGCAACCCTTGTGTTGAGGGTGGTGAGATAGCGAAAGTGATGATGAGGCGATACCGCTAGAAGTTAGCGGTCATGGGCGTAAAGTATAGATAAACGCTAACAATTGTCAATGGTCGGTAGATGAAGGGGTAACTTGGAGCAAGCCTAAAGCCTTCCACATGCAAAAAGGTGAAATCCATGAATCAAGATCCAGAAACTCGTTGAAGAATGAGTATAACGGATAAAACTTTTTCGTATTTTTGTACGGCAGAAAATCCGAATGTTTGAATGGTCCTGGTGGACCGGGGGTGGAGCTCCTTCCTCAAGGCGCAAAAAAAGTACGTTTCATTGGACAGCCTACTCTACAAGATCATTTATCAATTCATGGATAAGGACAATTCCCCGCCACATTATTATCACGAGCATTATCCTGGAAGATAAATGGGCCAAAGTCCGAAGTAGTTTCGCAGATTACGATTTGTCCATGTAGCCGTAGGCATTCTCGGAGATGTTTCGCAATACATTTTAAGGGATACGTATTCCTACCGCGGTCTTGCTAAGGGCCTCGATATGATTATCTTTAGCCTCACGATTCACCTATGCTCATGCGATATCTTGCCAGAACTGGAGTACTCATACAGGCACAGAGGGCTCGCTAACCCACTATACAGTAGTGGATACAGCCTTAAATAACTATTTCTGGGGATGTTCCCCCCATAGAGCTTTGACTCCCATGTCGCAGCCGTTGAACTGATAACTAAACACCCGAGACACCTAGGTAGATAGGCAGATTGCGACATCTGATATCTATGGAGACGGTTCGTTTTACTAGAAAGGGAATGCTTTCCCTTCGGTATCTTCGCAACCTCCGCCTGTCAAACGTTAATGTTATCAATCCAAAGGACAAGAACCATACTTTCGACGGCAGCAAGCGATGGGCGCGTGGGCAAGTGTATGAACCTTTCGAGTCTTCCTTGAACATGATAATTTCAAAGCTAGTTACCAGCCCGGCCCAGTTATTCGTCGCGCAGAATGCCCAGTCGAAAGGCTCGATGAACAGGTCCCATAATAGAATCGAAGTTAAGGAGCTTGAGTGCCCTTCGTCTAGCTTTTCTAAGACTTTCCTTCAACAGACGCGACATAGTTGTAAGGGAAATCCTTACTTGTTGATCGACGAACTTGGTTCAAAGGTAACCCAATTTGAGTAACCCAACTCGAAACTATTAGATGCTTAGAAAGTATCTTCTCCATGTTTTGTTCCATGTGCGGTTGATCCCTAGGATTCTACCTATTCCTGCGGAAGGTCGATCAACATATCTGAAATCGGATCAAAGTAGAGTAAAACTCTATGCCCTCTATCAACAGCGTGATGAAGGCACTCATTCTGTAGGATGCGGGGTAGGACAACTTGCTAAGTCCTTTGCGGTGGCGTGCATGACCAGACGCATTCTAGAAGATGTGCCATGCCACCACCGGTTTGTCCTTCGAAGACTCGGTGAGTAGGACCCCTACTCTCAATGAAATTGAAGGCCACTTCAATCAGTCGATACAGCTATCGTATTGTTCGTTGTGAGTTGAAAGCGGATTGCCGATATAACCAATAGCAGGATCTATTTCTGCGACATCAGGAGGATTATAACCTCGTTATATTCTCTTCTCATCCTTATCCCAGATATGGAAGCTTGATTCTCACTGACTTGAGGTCAAGTGCTCACTGGCTAGTCTGGTGCTCATATATAGCTGGATAAGGTTAGCAACGAGTGAGTTCGAGTGAACGCATTGCCTTGCGGACATACAACTAGATCGAGCAGCAAGAGCTGTCCATATAGTGTGCAATGCGATTGGCATTCCAACGACATCCAACTCAAAAGACCGAGCCAAGGTAGATCTTTTCCTGCCCATGTCGGAAGACAAGGAACAAACTAGCTCTCTCGGCCAATATTAGAGCGCAGTTGAGTATTCCAGTTGATGTTATGAACTATTCCATCAATCCCTTGTCCGACACGATCAATGGACTCCAACAGCCAACATTGGCTCGCGTAGAAGACACAGAAGGATAAAATATCGAGCCACTTACCATGTGCGCTTAGGTTGTATGCGTCGGTACAAACGACTCAGAAGGTCAGGCAAGTGTTCGTCTCCTGGGTTTGTGGATGATGCCGCCATTGCTTCGGCACCTTCATTTTAAACAGAAATAAGATACATTTCAAAGTGAGTTATGTAGACGCCCAGATGTATTCTCCACTAGAAGCCGACATCAAAGCTGCGTATTTACAGCATCAAAAGTGCATGTGAACTACAGCAATCATTATAAAACATTTTGCGACCGTAGCCTAAATACACTATATTCTAGCCAAGAGTATTTATGAAAGTCTCGAGTTAGGCGATCAAATTGCTGTGTTAGGCAAACTCCCCCCCACTAATTCTAGCGCCAACCGCTACCACAGACCCGCGGTTTCTCCTTGCTGCCGACTGTACTTTTCACATCACACCATCCTCCACAATTCAACCCCTCGTCGACATCTAAACCATATTCAATAGCAAGGAACGCACACCAGCAAAAGCCTCCACAGCACTGGGGGTAATCTGCGATGCCGGTAAAACGAATCCATACGTCCCCGTATCCCTCAACTCGGTTGTGAATGAATAAGTCGCGCCGACTGTCGCATCGAGATAATCGACACTATTTCCACTGGCTTGATAAATGGTGGAGCAAATGGGGCCGTATGTGAAGGAGGTTCCATAAACCGCTTTCAAAGCGGTGACAAAACCTTTTGCAAGGGATTGAAGAACTGAATTGTTCTCGGCGAGAACTGTGCAGGAGTACCCATATGCTGTTGAAATACGGTTAGTTACATGGTTCGTAACAAGCAGAGGGAGGAACCCACGAGTCATAAATAATTGAGAGTATGAGTGGAAGTCGATGTAGAGCTTGAGGCCGGCACCTGCTTTCAGGGAGTTTGCAAAGGCAGCTAATCCCTTGGTCTCCGTCGCATCCGCTGCTGCAAGTCCTATGGAGTGTCAACTCGAGACTTATTGGGCACATTAGCACAAGGCTCGATACTTACCTCTGAATGTCTCGTCACAAGGGTCCGTGGACGATCCGCCAGGAGTAGACCACTGGTATGCCCAATTGCGGTTGATGTCTCTCCCTACACATGTGGAACTAGAGACCGTCTGACGATTCTTGCGCCACATCCGATTTGTGCTCTGTGTATAAAGGAATCCTGTGCGTACACTTAGTGGTGCCGGTAAGGATTTCCAGCGTACATACCGTCTGGGTTCACAACTGGGAAGATGTAGTAGTCGTATTTGTCGACAAATCCCTTGATCTCACTACTGGTGGCGTAGTTTGACAACAAATTGTATGCTACATATTCAGTGACCTATGAAGATGTCAGTACTTCACATACTTCGTTCAGTTCAAGCGTTTTCTACCATGGTGGTGATCCACTCGCGTGCATGGACAGTTCCATGGAAAAGCACTGCTGGCTTTGATCCCTTTCCACCACTTCCATAGATATGAATGCCGGTGATGGGATTACCAGCAGTTGAGGTTCCCGAAGTTACAATCTCTGCGTTTGACGGATGCGCAGCTACTAGATCACGGAGGAACTGCAAATGAGTGGCGTACGAATGGTAAGAAGTGAACCATGTAGCATTTGGTGCCGAAGCTTTATTCAGATCAGCATCAAGTTTCATCCTTCGATCGGCTCACTCTATTCACATACCAGCTTCAACAGAGTACTCATTAAACTGTGATTCTTCGGCAATCGAAGCCCCAAGGTCACTATGCATAACCTGTCTTTGGAAGCCTTCCGTAGTTCTCAGGAAGTTGTCTACTTGCTCGGGAGGGACGACAATATCTGCAATACCGATTTTCGCAGAATTCTTCCATGTCTCGAGATTCAATGAGCTCACGATATCGTTTATCTTTCCGATGTTATTCTCATCGGCCTTGAGGCGAAAGACTTGATAGCCGTCATAGTTCACATTGGTTTCGGTCGCGATGGCTAGAGCCGTTGAGGCGAAGGTAAGAAGTTGAAGCAGCTTCATCTTGACAATGATTGATATTCTCAACGATCAAAAGATGCCGATCAACTTTCGAGAAGACCCTCAGGTTTTAAGTCGCCTCACGAGTGTGATATTGCGGTTACATACGGAGAACTACATGAAAACTCAAGTCCCAAAGAAGAAGCTCATGTACACTTCACTCATACTTTCATCTGCATGTCCAGCAGCAGATATTGGTAAAACTATCATCTAGCAATTGGAAATGGTTGAGAGTCATGACATGTGCGGCGGTAGATTCGGCAGATCCAGAAATGGAAGGTGGGCATGCATGCCGAGAATCTTATCATGGATGCCAAGGTGGGCCAAGATGGTTTAACTCTAAGGTTAAATAGACATCCTTCCCCACGGGGTTATCGACTCTTGGTTTCACACACTGGGTATTCTTATGTGGCGTTTTATAGATATTTGACTGAGGGGTGGAGATGTCGCGATTGGAGGCTGGGCAGCATAGTAACGCTGGTTCCTGAGTGGGGACTTCGGAAGGGGAAGGTGGGCTGCTTGAGGGGATTTTACTATTGATTCATTCTTAGATCCAAGCATTTTGTGATGAATGCCCAACTACTTGTTATAAACAAGTCTCTCATGCACCTACATATTGAAAATTGATTCCGCCTACTTTTATCAGTCTAGAAAGCCATTTAGATTCTTGACAAATACCACCTTCCTACCTCTCGGGATGATAACATATTTGTTACACTCCCTCAAATGGAAGGAGCGTATATTTTGGTGTATTGTCGAACACATACGAGGTTTGCGTCTCTCGTGGCTGTCGCTTCCGTTGATTTGGAAGGTGTGAAAGGTCTGTGTTAGTGAAAGTCTCCATCTCGGACTGCTGCTCGACTGTCGCCTGTGTAGGAGAATACAGTATTCATCGCCCAAAATACTCTGACTCGCAACCTGCAGTTTCAGGAGGAAGGCACTTTCTTCTCACATTCAACACTCTTCCCAACACTCTTCCCAACGTCCAGCACTCTTTCTTACATCAATATACACTTTGATCGTCCTGATCACTCGCGAGGAAATTTTGATACCCTGTGCTCATATATCCAGCTCCGAGAACCACCAGACTTACTTCCTCCCCATTCTTTGCTCAAAAACAGCTACATCTGATAACTTTCTTCGACTCGAGAATCATCATATAATATACTAGTCCTCGTTTCTACTTTCGTGTGTAACAAGAAGCCCCCACATATCTGGTCGATCATGGCTCCATTCCATACACACCTCAACCCCTCCCCCCAAACTGGGAGCCTCAACATAGGAGTTTCTACACTAACTACCACTTCAAACCGGTCTAACACAAAACACTAACCCGTAGAATGCAAATATAAAGATACACTGCCATCTGATCGACGAACATTATTATCATCGACATCACGTTCATTTCGATAAATCTTGCTTCCATTAAAGCGGTCATATCTTCTCATCACGGATCTCCATCTACCTGCCTACTTTCTCACATTCTCCTCACATCCCTTTAATCATGTCCAGTACCTTTCTCCCCATACTACAAGAAACCGGCGCCGCATCATTAGATATCTACTCCATGACTCCAGGCTTCCTCTCCGCAACACCCGATACACTTCACCTTATCTCTCTTCAGTTCTCCCATGGATGCTCCACATACTTTTATCAACTACTCTCCATTCCCTTCACACAAATCACACAACTTAGTCCGCTCCTCACTTCAGCCGCTCTCTATCATTAACCTGGCCTCAACATCTATTCCACATTCCTGATATGCAAATCTATTTCCCTCATCTCATTCTGGGCGTGTAACCAGTCTCTGTACCATATACACTTGATAGTATAAACTACAAAGCATGATGATTTCCTTGCCTCTCTTCCCTTTCCCTTCCCCGCCGTCAACATTTCGCTCGCCCATATTATTCTATCTTTAACATCAGTATACACATTCTACATCTCTAATATACCTGATCACACAGCGACGAGTAGATTAAAATAACTGGTCTACCCATCCACCTATTCAAACCACAAATCAAAGGGCAAAAGGCAATCAAAGAATCAACCCATCACGAATACTATGATACTAGAAGAAGCCAGCAAGCTTTAAACCCGCTTCCACAAACAGATGAAACCATCAAATAAACCCCCTCAGCCAAAAAGATCCGCCCTTAGCTAAACGAGTTCTCAATGTATCCCCCAAAAAAGAAAATTATTGCAAAAAATGCAAAAAATTGTGACCAAACCCGGGCTTGAACCGGGGACCTTATCCGTGTTAAGGATACGTGATAACCAACTACACCATCCGGCCTGTACTTGATATGCAGAATTTTGTTATTAAATAATATATTCTATTACGATAAAGAAAAAAAAAAAAAAAGTTTACTGGAAGAAAGATGGTACGGGAAGTGGGGTCGGATGCTGCAGAATCTTTTCTCAAATAGCGGGGTAAATCAAGTGGGATGTGATTGGTTGCGTGGGTGATTGAGTGTTGCTGTGCTGAATCCGAGGGTGATAGAGTTTACACTGGGACAACTAGAAAAGGGGAATTTAAGATTAACTGAATATTGATGAAGACTTTTAATTGAACATAATTGCGAGTTAATGTTACTGCTAACTGATGATAATCCGCCATAAAATATTACCCATTCCCCTTAACAACCCCTCACGGCTCACCCGGCCAAATCTCATCAGCAATGCTCCTAACCAACTTCAATTTATTCTTCATATCCTCCCATCCCAGCAAATTGCCCTCCTCATGACTAGCAAATCCACACTGAGGACTAACACCTAACCGCTTCAGCGCCTCTTCTCGGCTTTGTCCTGCTCCTTTTGCAACAACATCTGCTGCTTCCATAACGCGGGCCTTCATCTTCTCCTTGTCTTCCAATTCGGGGAATTTCGAAGTGATGACGCCAAGAATGGCGTTCTTGTGAGCGGGGAGATGGAGCAGAGGCTCGAAGCCACCGGCGCGGGGAGTGTCGTATTCCAGGTAGTATGTTGCGACATTGAGATTGCGGAAGAGCTTGGTTGCGATGCGGTCGTAGCCTCCTTCCGAGAAATGACGGGATCCCATGAAGTTGCCTGTGATTTTTAGGTCAGTGATAATTAGCTCAGGGATACAATAGAACAAACCTCTGCAAATATGTAGGCCAAAGTGAATTTTTGAGGTATGCTTCTCAATGCTGTCATTGTAGCACTTGATGTATGCGTCCAACAACTCATCTGGAGTTTTGGTGTTCGATTTGTCTTCCTCCCAACCCTTCAACATCTTCTCGGAGCAGAAATCTCGCAAATGTTAGTTACTACCTGTACCATTGAAGGCTGGGAGTGCTTACATGCGAAATTCGGGTCATCGAACTGAACATTCCTCAGACCTCTCTCGTATAAGATATCCAATTCAGCACTAACAGCCTTCGAGATGTCGGCGAAATACTCCTCATCGGTCGCATAAACCTCTTTCGGGAAAGCCTTTCCGTCCTTGTATCTCAAGTGATACCACGGAGGAGCAATCATCGTCAACTTGATATCCCCATATCTCTCCTCTGGCACAAGTGTCTTCAAGTATTCGAATTGGTCGACGAGTGTGGAATTTCCAGTGTGCTTGATCTTCCCAGTGCAAAGGCAGGATTGTCCAGGCTTGTGACCTTTCTCAATGAAGCCTGCAATATCGGGGACGTATGGGCGGAAGAGGTCCATGGATGGGTTGCGGATCTCGGTCATACCATCGAGCTCTTCGAAGACTGGATATCATTGTCAGTACCCATACATGAAGGGTAAGTTGCCGCAGCGCCAAAAAGAACAACGAGAAGGTAAAAGCAACAGCCATTGGAAAACTAGTTCAGATTCACTCACACGTTCCCCAAAACACTGCACGTCTGCATATAAAAAGTATTAGCCTAGCTCACACAGGTTTTCAATGGCATAAGAGCTTCATATGGCAAACGAACCGATATTCTCCATCACTCAAAGCGCGAAATCCACACTCTTTCTGCAACTCAACAACCTTCTTCACCGATTCATTTTCGATTTGTGTAAGCTCTTCCCGGCCCAACTCGTTCTTTTCGAAAGCGCTGCGCTTAGCAAGGAGCTCCGAAGGGCGGAGCAGCGATCCAAGGTGCTCGGCGCGGAAAGGAGGATTGCGATGGATGGTTGCCATGATGTCCAGTTTTTGCAGGCGATTGAATGATGATTCACTTGAGGAGAGGAGAGAGAAGCTGAAAGCTGGGGCGAGAGCGGGAGATCAGTGATATAGTAACCCGCACTACCCGCACATCTCCGCACAATGTTCCATCGGCAGTTAGCCGTTGGTTGTTTACGTGAAGCGGCGACATCTTATTCGAGGGTTCGTGCTTGGGCGGCAGGCATAGATGTGGCAAAAGGGCTTTGGTTCGACAATGCGGGGTGTTTGAGGGGTTGGAGGAGGGTTGGTTTTCATACTGTAGTGATTGCGGGTTTCGTGTGCGGAGATAAATGAAGGGACGAAGTTCGAGCCAGGATGTGTAGCTGTTTTGCCGATTTTATGCCGGGGCTGACTCCACACTGAAGAAAATCTATGGGAAAGTCATCCCGGTCACCAGCAGTGCGCGAAGAGCTTCATTTATAATTTTTATATGCTAATCCAACTAGGATTTAGTTTAAGCCGCAGACAGTGGACTCAACTCTAGAAGCGCATGAACTATTTCCATGTCATCAAACCTCCAAGTATCATCGAGCTCGCGTGAGAAACGCGCTTGAAGAACGGAGACTGGCTTCACTCTCTTCCCTCTCCGTCATTTGGTGCTAAAGTGATTTACTCCGCTTACGTTTGCTCGACCAGAATGTCCACAGCTCTCTTAGTTAGTGCTTTGAGAAATGGCATCGGGAAGTGATTCTCTGTGGGAGGTCCACGAGGACGGTATTTAGTAGTTGGTAGTTGTTGACCTCCTGGCCAGCTTGATGGCATTTGTCACGTCGTTGGGTTGTTTCCGAGACAAAAATTTCGCCGTTCAGCTTGATCGTGATTGTCAAAAGTTCTGCATATACATTTCGCCCTCATGAAGTATCATGTGGCCACTGTTAAATTCATAACAAGGCGAGATATGTACTGTATCTGCAACTATCTGTCTACTTTGATGTAAGTCAGATCGCCTGGTGCGGGGTTATTTCTCCGGAACTGGCATGAGTGTCAAGACAATCATCGTTCGCGGCATCAATTGATGCGAAGAAAGATGGGTGGGTGCCAGAAAAGGTGCCACGCCATCGCTTTATATAACACCTGGTTTGCTAAATGAAGTTTGTGTAATTTGGGAAGGGATCAGAAGCTCGAGGACTTCTGGATGTGTTGATGGCTGTTCCAATGCTCTTCGGACAGCATCACCAACTTCGTCTATTTCACAAAACCAAGCCCAGGCACCCCATTTGCCACATATTTATATGTTGTCGAGTGTAAAACAAGATGCTATATTGGCATTATGTAGGTTTCCACTTCATCATGGCTCACGCTTTCGTGTTGGAGGTCTCAAATATGGGCGGCGAAATCCACGGTTTACCCGCGTTTTAGGTGAATGCTCAAATCATCAAGTGTAATTGATTGATCTAGATATCTTTTGTTCATCCAAATTACATCACTTTTAGCTATCCGTGTTTTCGTAATTCATCGAGGCAAATAAACAAGCCATCTGCGTCAACGCCCTTGACTGCGTGTGCAACTACCCCGTGTTTGTCTGCGTACTTTTAATATTCATGTCGTGCCCCTTGTGGCTAAGTGCGTTCGATGTGTTTTGAGATGAACTGTTTTTGCCACTAGGAGTTTGGGAGATGTAGTAGGCCGACTAGACCAAAGATTGCTCCTTCAATATACATGATCTTGGTGCTACATATGGCGGCTCCACACTTTGGAGTTTGCGGAGTATAGGGCTGTTGTGACCCTACTGACCTTACGGAATCGTGCAGACCGTTTCCCAAAAACTCTCCAGATCAGCAATAATTGTCTAGTAGTAGCAAACCCAATTTTTTCACGAAGATATTGACTCTTCGATCGTTGATTGACGTGCAGGTGATGATGGCGGGGTTCAATCTCATGACACGGGGCGAAGAAGCTCAGGGACATAAATGGGCAAACTGGAAACAAACTCTCATCATGCTTTCGGAAGACAGATTTCGGTCGTTGGTCCTGTATAAACGGGATATTCTAGGACGTCACGATATCTCGCCTTACCCAGTCACTGGTACCCTGGGTCTGGTAGTGCATACACAGCTGCCTTGAAAGGACCATGGCTCTCGGAGCTGTCCATAGAAATAAGCCTTGAAGTCGAATGCGAATTTCGAAATATGATAAATTGGATGTAATTCTTACGATTCTTTCCTTATTTGCTTTTTGATTTGAGGAGATCTGCTTATTAGTGATTATCGTGAGGTCATTCATCTCATCTTGCCCCTTAGATAAGAAAATGCAACGTAGATTGCCATTGAATCGACAACACAATATGCGTTTTTTTTCCCTACGCACAGATGAGACCTGCATGTCTCACATATGTATGTAAAGATATGGCGGCTAAGAGGATCTTATTCGCTGAATCGAGGAGGTCGAGAAATAGTTTGTGGCGGGAAGGAATACGTGGCGGCCCGTTCTACTGTACAGTACTGTAAGTCGACACCCTCCCTGTATTGGCCCGAGCTATGGCTGCTGGGCAACTATTTCCGCCACACCTAAGTAGCGACTCGTAAGTAAGACCTACTGTAATTCAACCACACCACTTCACTAGATTTAACTTACTCATGAACAAGCCCTGATTCATGCTACCCATTGCAGATCCGACTAAATGTCTACATAGCCATCCATCCGATAGTAAGTCGCTGTAGTATAGCTCTCGTGATGTCTATTCGGTGAAGATAAAGGTTCCCACTAAATGTTATGGTCTTTGGGGACATGTGAGAAATAGCAAAAGACTGTCGTCTAGAAACGCCCACCAAACTATGCCGATGATATTCCGCGAGCCGCCATTGCACCACCATTGAGACTTTTTCCACAAACACAATATGTTCTGAAAATACCTCACCATGCAGTCATTGCACTGTACACCTCCAAAGCAACGCGGCAACCGCCGCTCATGTAAGCTCTCTGTATTGCAAACAACATTTGAGCCGCTCTCGTCCTGATTGAGTCCATCTTCGGGGAATCAAGAGCGTTAAGAACACCAACACTTACGTACGAAGCGTTAAATACGGTACAGACGAGAGTGTGAGATCTGGATATCAGCCCTACTTACAATGTTGGACTGCTCAACTTTTGGGTTCCCACGACCCTTGAACTTACTTTCCCGATCTAGGAAAACGAATCCATCAATGGTTGTCAAGGCATTGTCGTGAGTCAATCTGATACCACTTTGGTGTTCGGAGACGTACCATATGCAACTGCCCCCGAGCGAGAAGCACCTGTCAATCAACACTATTGATATTTTCCATCAAATCGGATGCCTCCAAAAGCTTTATCTTGCAGCATTCAGATATCGACATGATGTGTGTATGCAGCTTAGTGGGGCTAGATGCACAGCGGCGCCCATGTAGACTGTCCTATTTCACCGCCAAACGTGCGTTACTGCTTGTGTTCTACTGGAAATCCTCCTAAAACACGCGAAAACGGTCTCCAGCCCATGGCCCCGGATACTCTGGATCCCTGCTACATGATGGACCCGTGTTTGTGTTCTCCCCGCGTGGGCCTCTGCTTGTTAATTGTTGCCGCGTTAGTCTTGGGAGAATAAGCAGGGTCACCAAGAGCGGCCATGAGCAGCGCATATTTTGCCATCGAATGCCAAGAGTGGGAGTATAACTTTCTTTCTATCATGTATATCTTCTTGCAACCTTGGGCTTTGCTGAAAAGTTACCATTTTCCTTCATTGCATCGTTCATGATCGCAAGACGTGAAGATGGAAACCCAGGGTATCCTCGCGGAAGCTATTGGGCTTCTTGTCATCACACTTTTCACTGTACCTTCATTCTTCATCATAGTGCGAACATCACACAAAAGGAAGAGCACCACTGCATGGGGTGACAACAAAGATGGAGAAACCACGCCCGAAAGCGAAGCAGCATTTTCAACTACAATCCCTAAAGCGTGTCTATGCTTCTGCCTGATTCTTGGTTTGCTTAATTTCATCCTGAGGACAGTACAGCTAGGAACTTCCGACTTTTCTATCGAAGGTGTAATCACCAATGGAAGTGGATGGGTAAGCATGTGTCAATACCACGAAACGATAGTGCTAACATGACGAAAGTTTCTGCTTCTGATACAAGTGTTCTCGGCATGCTACACGAAAGACACCACTGTCAGTTACAATCAAGGCGTATACATTGCAATTTCCTGTATCGCATTCATTTGCATGGTCGTGACGCAAGATGAGAACGTATTTCGAGGCTCCTGGACCCTTTCCACATTGTTCTCATGCATTCAAATCGTCATGTTACTTGCAACTGCAGTCTCAGCCACCTCAATCCCACGAAGACCTGCCTTGTTTTACAACGAAAAACCTGTCCTGAATGAACTGAATGCTTCTTTCCTTTCCAAGTATACTCTTTCATCACTTGGAGGTCTTCTCGCGCTTGCAAAGGCGAAGAATGACTTGAGCGCGGAGGATTTGCCTGCTATGTCTTACGAAATGAGATCAAAAGACCTTCGAGAGCTTTGGGAAGAGAAAGCCGGGGCCGGAAAGTTATGGGTAAAGTTATGGAGTGTGTACAAATGGCGCCTGGGGTTACAAGTATGTCTTGGTGTGACGCAGACATGCTTTTTCCTTGGACCTCAGTTTTGTATGTTGAATATGTTGCAAACAATTGAGGGAGGAGGAACTGGAAAAGACCTGGCACCCTGGGTAATGGCTTTTGGACTTACTACATTTTTGTCTCTCTGGCTCCAAAGTACGATGCTCCTCCTATCTTCACCACCGCATTTCACAACTAACTCGTGCGCGAATAGCAATCCAAGATCTCTTCAGCTGGACCAAGGTCTCTCTTCCAATGCGAGCTCAACTGTCTGCTTTGGTCTTTGAAAAGATAACACGACGAAAGGACGTCAAGAGCTATGCTGTCACAAGTGAAGACGCAAAATCTACCGAAGACGATGACTTCGACAAGACGACACAAAAGCTGCTCAATCTTCTTGGGGTAGATGTGCAGAGAATAGCCGACTGTGCTTCGTAAGGATTCTTCCATTCTTGGACCAAAGTGTTTGCTGATTTGATTTAAAGTGATCTGTTCAGTTTCATCCAAACTCCCTTCCGCCTAGTTTTAGCAATTGTATTTTTGACAAATGTACTGGATTGGAGGGGAGTTCTACTGGGAATTTCGTATGTAGAGCCTTTTCAGAGCGGAGTTAATTCTGTGCTAATCTTCATAGCTTCGTATTGATTTCATCCCCTGCTACTAGATTCTTTTCTGGTAGGGTACTGTTTTATGAGAATGCTCTCATGCAGGCTAGGGATAAGAAGGCAGCAATAATGTCTGAAGCTCTTCAAGGCGCACGCCAGATTAAGTTCTCCGCGCAAGAAGACAGATGGGAAAGGGTGATCATGGCGCAGAGAGAAGTTGAGCTCAACTGTCTATGGAAGTCACTTCTTTACAGGATTGGTAACACAGGATGCTGGATTCTGAACCCCTTGATGACAGCCGCTATTTCGCTGGGTGTTCAAGCATGGCTCTACCAGGAGTTAACAGCTGCCCAAGCCTTCACGGCAATTGGTGTATTCCTTGGACTCGACCACACTATGATGAGGCTACCCGAGCTCATAACGAAAGCTATCATCGCTCGGGTATCTTTGCAGCGTCTGGAAGCGTCCCTTAATGGGCCAGATCTTGAGAACATTCTCACTCAACCACTCCAAACATCTTCGGAAACCGATACTCCCGTCATAAGCTTTAATGACGCCACGATAAGCTGGCCAAGTGACGAAGAATACGATGCGAGCAATGATGAAAGATTTACTCTTAGAAATCTCAACATATCCTTCCCTTTGAACCGACTCAGCATTCTTTGTGGGAGGACTGGTTCGGGCAAAAGCTTGTTACTGCACTCCATTCTTGGCGAAGCAGAACTCCATGGTGGTAGTATCGTGGTTCCACTAGCACCAGTTGAACGCTATGATACTTATGCTACCAAGGAGAATTGGATTATCCCGAACTCGATTGCTTATGTCTCACAGATACCCTGGATTGAGAACAATACAGTCCGGGGAAACATTCTATTCGGGCTGCCCATGGATAAAGAGCGATACAGCACCGTGATTGAAGCATGTGCCATGACAACGGACCTTGAGCTACTCATCGATGGCGACGAGACAGAAATTGGTGTAGGGGGACTAAATCTCAGTGGTGGTCAACGCGTAAGTGTTATATTTTCCGATCCAAATACCCCAGTTCCTGTCATCCGATTTTTGCAGTGGATATTAGCTCGAGACCTCTTCTATGGACTGTTTTGATTGACAAAAACTGACTTATACTTGCTCCAGTGGCGTCTAACTTTGGCCCGCGCTTTATACTCCCGAGCTGCAATTATCTTACTTGATGACATCTTCAGCGCAGTCGATGTTCACGTTGGTCAGACCATTCTTAAAAATGCCTTGCTTGGTAAATTAAGTACAAATCGAACCTGCATCTTGGCGACTCACCATTTGAGGTTATGTAAAGACCACGTCGACTCTATCATCGAACTCGAAAATGGGACCGCAAAACAATTCTCTAGCATAGAAGAGCTAGAGGGATATCTTGGCGCGGCTCGTAAAATATCTATTCAAGCAGGTGAAATACTTCCTGATGCGATTGGTGAGGAAGATATACTTGATGTCGTCGATCCAGATCATGTGGCGGTTGAACAAGCACCGGAAAAGAAGCCCCCACAAGAATTTGTCGAAGAAGAATTCCGGAAGCAAGGTAATGTTGGGGTTACTGTTTATCTACAACTGCTCAACGCCTGTGGAGGATGGGGTTTCGGAGTGCTTCTTCTACTGATCTATGGCGGGTACACAGCGTCCAATATCTGTAAGTGCACTGAACAATCAAAATTCACTCCAACTCGAGGCGTTATATACAGGATATCTACTGACAAAGCATCTCTAGGCCGCTCGTACTGGCTCCGTATCTGGACCGATGTCAGCAACGGTTCCCATGACGCCAACGTAAACATAAACTCTTCGCAACATCAGTTCTATCTCCTGGCATCACCAGATGAAACCTCATCTAACCGAGGAGCTACTTACTATCTAGTGGTGTACTTTGCATTGTGCGCTACAGCGAGCTTGGTCCAGATATCTGGTTTCTACTATGTTTATCTCATGTCATTCCGAGGAGCAAGGTCACTGTTCCGCAGGATTACGTTCACCGTTCTAAGAGCACCACTTCGATGGGTAGATACAGTGCCCATAGGTCGCATTATGAACCGATTCACGTCAGATTTCAATATCTCTGATTCTGATATTCCGGTAAGTCAAATTCCAGCCTATTCCACAGTCCTCATAACATCTGGGCAAAGCTGGGTTGGGTCGAGCAAGAGCTTGGGAGAACAATGCTGACGTGGGAAATTCATAGAACACGGTAGCATGGGGCCTTGGAGATATTTACAGAGTGATGACAGTGACAGCTGTTGGGTCAGTAGAATCACTACTCGTCTGTTCGTGCTTCAAATCCTGACAAAAATACACAGAATGTTCTTATCCCCGTACATTGGCCTGATCATCGCTGCTATGATAGCAATGTCGGCTGCTCTCGCATTTTATGTATTAACTGCTTCCAGAGCAGTTAGGCGTCTCGACTCCATCACAAGATCAGACATTTTCGAGCAATTCAGACTGATCGTCGTTGGTATCATCACAATTCGAGCATTTCGAAAAGAAAACGTTTTCATGGATAGGGCGTATCGAAAACTTGACCAGTGGTCCTCGGCGATGTGGCACAGAGAGCTTTCTCACTGCTGGCTTGTTCAGAGGGTTGGAATGATTGGCGCAGTATATGTGACTATCGTGGCAACAATCGTGGCAGTGACAGTAACCGATGGAGGGCTCGCAGGTTTCGTGCTTGCCGTATCAAGTGAATTCACGAGCGCCCTTTTCTGGTCGCTCTATCACATTTCTAGTATGGAAGTACGAATGAACGCCATTGAACGAATTCTGGAGTACTCAGACATGCGGACCGAACCCCTGGAAGGGTTAGAACCACCGGCTAGCTGGCCAACTGCGGGGCGTTTAGAAGTCAAGGATTTAGTAGTGGGCTACAACCACGACCTTCCACCGGTTCTGAAGGGGCTGAATTTCAATATCGCCAACCGGGAGAGGTAAGTAGTCTGATTTCGATACCTAATTCTATTGCTAATACTCTCGCTCGTAGGGTTGGGATCGTCGGCAGGACGGGATCGGGCAAGTCGACGCTCACTTTAACCCTCTTCCGTTTCCTAGAGGCTCGACAGGGTAGTATTATCATCGATGGGTTAGATATATCAGGGCTGAAACTGCAGTCTCTGCGTCGCAACTTGGCCATTATTCCCCAGGACCCAGTCTTATTCTCAGGTTCGTATGGTCTTTCCCACATTGTTACGCGTTGAGATTAACCATCTACAGGCACTATTCGCTCCAACTTGGATGCGGATAACGAACATGATGATACAGTTCTATACGATGCTCTCCGTAGGGTTCATCTCATTTCTGAGTCCGGTACCTCCACCCCCTCAACCAGTCGATCATCATCTACTTCCACTTTATGCTCAGACAAGAACAAATCCCTCGGTCTCAACTCCACCGTCTCCGAAGGCGGTCTCAATCTCTCCCAAGGTCAACGTCAACTCATCTGCCTTGCTCGTGCCATCATTCGCCGACCGAAAATCCTCGTCCTCGACGAAGCCACCTCATCTGTCGACGTAGAAACCGATGCACTTATCCAAAAGAGCATTCGAGAAGAATTCGCCGACAGT
Source organism: Clarireedia sp. CPB17 (assembly GCA_002242865.1). NCBI lineage: Eukaryota > Fungi > Ascomycota > Leotiomycetes > Helotiales > Rutstroemiaceae > Clarireedia > Clarireedia sp. CPB17. The sequence goes on along the minus strand of LLKJ01000125.1, from coordinate 2,499 downwards.
ACACTTCTCGTCATTGCCCACAGACTTAGCACAGTTGGTGATTTCGATAAGATTATGGTGATGGCTGATGGAAAGGTGACTGAGTTTGGAAGTCCGAAGGATTTGATCGAGCAGAAGGGGATGTTTTGGGGGATGGTGGAGGACAGTGGTGAGACGGAGAAGTTGATAGAGATGAGTGAGAGATAGATGGGAATTAAAGGATTGGTTTTGGCGTTTTACGGAATAGGTACTGAGTTATGAAATTTAGATATGGGACGGGATAGGACTATTAAGCTAATGGTTAGCATGACTACTGAAATTCAAGATATGCCTACGAGTATACCAATTTTCTAGCATACCTATTGGGTTGAATTGTTGAAAGCAAGCTTCTAATTTGCATAGGATAGACCCCAGGTCCCGGTATATAGAGATAGAATAGTACTATTTCCTGATAATGGGAACACGACCATGTCCAAGGGAATATCCGGGTTGTGGAACGAACAGAACGGAAAATGTAGGAAACAGATGCGCGTAGAAAGCCGCGAGGTACTGACATGGTCATAGGAGGCGGGCGGATAATGGGTTCCCCTTCGAGGATAGCGGAGGTAATGATGAGCTGCTCTAGCAAACAGGAGTTTGAGTTGGGATCCCAGTCATCATATTTACAATTTCAAGCTGCCGCAAACTAGCATGCAGCACAACCTTGGAACGGTGGAGGTTGGAATATTCCATTCCATGAGCAAAGTCCGTATCATCATTCTGAACACTGCGATTTTCAAGCTTAATCAGGGCTTGCATATCCCGTTGCAACTTGCCTTTCTGAGAGCAATACCACATGCTTGATGTCTCACTACAAGATTGAGGGTCCAGTACAGTATATCCAATGAGAGACTGTGGATACACCACATCGATATCTGATGCCAGCCCGTGAACTTCCCCACTTATATCATTTTCTTCAATGTTCTGCTCCAGTCTCTACCCCAGATCTGCGGTTTGCGTCTATCAGAAGATCTTTTTATTATTTCATTCGTAGTCATCTAACCACAGCATCAACCATCACCCATCCTTACCTCCATCTTACTCTAAGTACAAACACCTCCTTTGGCCCTTCTCACGTTCGTCCTAAACTCAATCTTCAACTTCCCTGTCTACATAAACCATAAACCTCAACCCCAGGTCTCATACACAGTCTATTCCCTCCACCATTTTCTCCCAGCCATTTAACCTTCTTATCTCCTCCAACCGCACCACAAATCACCATCTTACCCCTCTTCAAGCACTGCCACCCATATCTCCACTTACCTGCATAAACACCCATCCACTGAAACCCACGCAGAACCGCACGCCCGCAGCTCACTATGATGTGCTCTTCCGAAATGTCTGAGCCTACGCTCAATCTAGATATCTTGCATAAACGCTGCAGAAATCAACCCCTCCAGCTCGCCGTATGACCAACCAAAGTCGTCTCTGATAAGCAGAAACGCCTCCGGCCAACATGTTCGTCGTCTGATCTCCTCCGCAGAGTTCTTCGATGTGCCGTTTCACTGTTCTGCACCTCGCACGTATCGGTTGAACTTCTTCACTACTCACCCACTTCCACCACTCATGCACCAATGAAGAAAGTATCTCCCCCCGCCTGCCGTCATCTAATCGCTTCTACCTCCGAATGGAAAGCACGGAATACTGTAGCAACCGTGCAAGTTACAACACATGACGTAAACTACCGTAACGTAACCTTGACTTCACTTCTAAGATCTGAAACATAAACCCCTCCCTATCTACAACTAGCTACTTGCCCTTCCATCATCCGCCCAGCAACCGTTTTTTGCTGTTCTCCATCGATGGAAACCCAAGCCTACACTCGCACACACCACACGAACAAGCACACCCATTCTTCTTCCTTCCTTCTAAATCTATCCATCCAATCATCCTACCAACCCATCCCAACTTCCAAGTTCCCAACCATGCTAAAGAAAATTCTCGCCATATGCACATACATGTACATCCCACCCCCCAGCCTCTTGTTTTCACTTCGCCGGTATGACCCACACTTACTGTTGAAGGAATTTTTTGCAAGAGCGTTCGTTTAGTTTTGTATTTATAACTTAAACTTGGAGACCCCAAAAATAGAAATGCCAAAAAAAAAGGAAATGAATTCCCTGGGTATGGCGGGGCTTATGTGTATTGAAGTATAAAGTAGCGTGATGTGATGTGATGTAATTTGTATTGAACATCCATCTTAAAAAAGAAGATGTTATACTACCGAATGGCCTCACTTCCAATTGTTCTCTTTTGGGATTTGAAATTAATGTGAAGGTAAGTAACTAAGTATAATATGTCAAAATCCGCCGACTTCATGATTAAGTATAAGTGACGAACTTCCTATATATACCTTCTCGTCTCTCCTTTCTCCTTAACTTCCCTTCCCACCCCCCCTACCTGTTTCTTCTATCCATCTCCCAGCCCACGAGTCGTACAGGAAATTCGTACGCCTTCTCCTGCTTTAATAACATACTTTCT